>OY740767.1:2491200-2701562 GCA_963513935.1 Aphrophora alni
CAATAACTTTAAGTAGTTTTGTTGTTGCACACTCAAAAAACCACAGAGTGCAGAGAAAACAATTTTTGTATATATATATATATATATATATATATATATATATATATAGAGAGAGTGAGAGAGAGAGAGAGAGAGAGAGAGAGAGAGAGAGAGAGAGAGAGAGAGAGAGAGAGAGAGAGAGAGAGAGAGAGAGAGAGAGAGAGAGAGAGAGAGAGAGAGAGAGAGAGAGAGAGAGAGAGAGAGAGAGAGAGAGAGAGAGAGAGAGAGAGAGAGAGAGAGAGAGAGAGAGAGAGAGAGAGAGAGAGAGAGAGAGAGAGAGAGAGAGAGAGAGAGAGAGAGAGAGAGAGAGAGAGAGAGAGAGAGAGAGAGAGAGAGAGAGAGAGAGAGAGAGAGAGAGAGTTAAAAATAAAACCAAATAGTGTTTTGATATTTTGCAAGCTCCATTACATTAGACAAGAAATGTTTAATTATTAGACTACATTAAAGTAAAATTGGCAACATTGTAAGTAAAACTAAATGTATTAATTCTGAACTTCCCCTCTCACTAAAGCGTAGTTTAAAACAAATCAGAGAACCTACTCTGATATAGGGTGTTTGTTTTTCTCACAGGGTTAGTACTACCAACTCTTGGTAATGTGATCAGCGCGACGAATTTGTTCAAACAATCACATCCTAGCAGACACGATTAATTGTTAGTAAACAGGTGTTATTATGAATCAAATAATGATTGATTTATACATTAAAACTCAAGCGTGCTATAGGGGTAAACCATACCCACACAATCTGCTTTCCTTGTGTTTACCAATAAGTAAATGTCTAAATTTCGAATCAAGAAATACAAATGTTTCATGTTATATAATGTTTTCCTTAAATAAAACTTCAGTTTTACCCTTTTTTCTGTTTGCAATAATTCTATTCTCCCCCTCCCCCGGATGCTCTAAATATCTTCTTTTTTTTTATAAGTGAAACAACATTTATCGTTTATAAAAGCAGCCCCTCATTACAAAATCAACAACTTTTTCAACTGAGAAAGTGAAGTCTATGAAAGAAGACCCGGTAGTCCCCAAATAATATGTAATTATCAGTCACCTTCTCAATTTTCATTCTGATCTACTGTGTTTGCTATCCCGTCTTCCCCAATTCCTTATTCTTCTAGATCCCAATGGACTTCCTTCACCCATAGGACCGGTACATTATTCCTTTATTATTATTATTATTTGAATACTAAGTTGATAACCGTTAAAAGATACTATAATTTGTCAATGTGCGTGATTATGTTCCATATAGCTTACACTGGAAGGTCTGTGAATTGAATACATCTTACTCCAATGTAGCTTTCCCGTAAATCTTAAAAATATTGTTCACACGATTCCTCTAAAATAGTATTATTGTAGCGATGTGAACTTAAGCTTTGATATATTTTAAGGATTAATACATTTAAATATTACACGTCTCTTAGAATGTGAAACCAATAACAACAATTATAGAATTTATGATTGTTGATCGCCTTTTGAAAAAAAAAAAAAAAAAAAATTAACTAATTTTTGTACTTACTGCTCACAGTCCGTTTTTCTTTCTTTTATTTTTTATTGATTTTTTATTTATTCTTAACGAATGCAAGAATTCCAGTAAAAATCTAGGTAACGTAAAAAAACGACGTAACCAATCACAGCAGTAAGTACAAAAATTAGTTAAATATAAATACAACCAGTCTAGTAAGGGCAATCAATAATCAAAAAAACATGATTGCAAATCGTAAAATAATTAATATAAAGTTTATTATTGAAAAGATGACTATTACTTTTATTACAAGTCATACATACTTTCGAAAAACTAATGAAATATTATTTCTTAACGAACTGTTTTATTTGTCAAAAAAACAGCTGGTTGTCAAGAAACACTTGACAGGAAAGATGAAAGAAAGGGATCTAACCCAAGAAAGGTAAATTGGGATTTTTACATCCGCACTCACTATAATGTAAACACTTGAGAGTTTTCTCTTAGTCGTGGAAAGGATACGATTTTTTGTACAAATTGAAGGTTATGTTCAAATTTGAATCAAACATTTCACTAGGATAAATCATTCACAATAACTTTTCAGTGCCAAGTGTTTTTATTTTTATGCCCGTTAGACTAATGCAGATAGAGAAGTAGATATCACAAGGAAAAAGCAACACCTTCAGTTGGGATCGAACTTGTGTAACCTGTTCATTAGTTTGAACTTTGCCGCTCCTCCCTCCTCACCTCTCCCTCCTCCCCCTCCACTCACTATAAAAAATTAATATATATATATATATATATATATATATATATATATATATATATATATATATATATATATTAAAGTATACATCTCTCATTATCTATGCAAAAAAACAACAAAATTATAATGTACTTAAAGTAGCTTTTATAACATTATGTTTACAGATCTATAGGAATTAATAAATAAAACCATTTATTGGAAGGAATGTTTGTATTTATTTACCAATATGGAGATTCATTAACGATTCATTATGAATGTGATAAAGAAACGCTAAACACAATGAAGCCGTTATTCAAAATGATTATGAAATACGTGTCTGAATTCCAAGTTGCCAACTAATTATTAAAATTAGACGTATAGTCCACCTGTTGAAGACATAAGCCACGCAATATCACACGGAACTCCTTCATGCATGAGCCTAATTATGCTGCCACTTACGGCCGTTATTGTACAGAAAGAGGAATAATGTACTGTTTGTTCACATCTGGTGTGTTACAGGTTGACCCATATGTCGCTGCACTTGTTCCACATACTTGCCTTTATTTTAACGTGAAATTTCAAACGAAATTTTTTTAATGTGTTTAATGAATTCGATTTGATTGTGTATTCAAATTGTTCTCTACAGATGTCGTTTTAAATGTAGGTTACCCGTGTATGTGTTTACTATTCAATAGAATCACAGTGGCAGTAAATACTATGTAACTATCGATATGTAAACCCTGGAATTACCCTCAAGGGGTCACTTATAGTGTGTCAATCCTTACGTATTCTAGCTGAATCTGTCTTCATTTAGTCTTGGGTTTGATCCATTTCTCGTCTTCTATGAAGTTTCTCTTGTCACTTCTTCTCTTCCGACTGTGACCCTATGAGAGTATTCGAAGGCAAGGAGTTTCTATTTTAAGCTTTTTTTCTTCTTATTTTTTGAAGGCTATGATGATCAAGAGTTTTTCGCCTTGATAGAAATTAATTAAATTTTTAAATAAAGATATAAAATAAAATAAATGTGTAAATATAAGTCTACAAAAAAAGAAGAAGAAGAAAAAAAGTAACTAAATAAATGAAATAAATAAAATTATTTCAAAGCCTGTAATGATGACAGCCTAATCATAAGCGACTAGACTGATGTTGATATTTTACTTTCATTTACATCGATGCATACACGTACAGCTGGTATAAATAAAACTATTATAATAATAATAACTGCTTGTATCTACATAATTAGTTTGAGTACAATCTTCTGAAAAACAAATTACTAGAGCACTTTGGTGACTGTACATGAACAAGGAAAAACCCCAAACCACAAAATAACACAACTACACAAAACTGTAACTGAGGTACACTACACCTCTGAATATGATAGCAGAGCTATTGAAATGTACATAAGTTAATATAAACGAATTTTACAATTTTGTGCAGTTGTGTTATTTTGCGGTTTGGGGTTTTTCCTTATTCATACAATCTTCTGACAATCCTAACATTTTCTTATTATTTATATTAGTCAACGTGTTTCGGAATTCCTTTTATCTTTGAGATTTAATTAGTACTACCTTAAGTCTAAATTAAATACTGGAGTACTAATTAAACCTAGAATATGGAGGAACTCCGGAAAACGTTGACAAATATAGATAATAAGAAAATGCTTGGATTGGCAGCAGATTGTGCTCAAATTAATCATGGTAAAAATTATATCACACTTTATAAGAAATAATACACCAGTGAACTAATATAATGTATTAATTACAAAACCTTGTACAATTCGAAAATGTTTTGAATTCATAAGACACACATCGAAAAATTAAAGAGTAAGAAACATTTGTTTGTTTTTTGATCGGGTAAAATCGTTCGTAGAGAAAGTTTTATAAGACAGTTGAAATATCATTTTTAATTTGATGACAATTGCTCGTTGCATATATAAATCGTGGGAATTGTATTAGTCATGATAGGTCCTTGCCTTGGAACTGTGAGTTGACCGTCATTTTAAAATGGAAACCTTGTACGTACGTCGTTTTAAAATTTATGAGTTTTGGGGGCGCACAGAAGATCATTGTGGAGTGTAAGCTATATTTTCCAATTCTCTGTAAAAATGTAATTATTGTTATTTTTTTTTTTGTAAAAAGATCGAGATTTATACATACCGAAGAAGAAAACTCTAGATTTATTTCTTTACACTTTCACTCTGGGACTACCCCTTTACGATTAACCATTACTAAATTAGTCTAAACAATTAGTTTTCAATCACCTGAAGCCGATATGAACGCCCACTAAATTAAATTTCACACCATCAAAATCAATGACAAAACAATTATAAGGGATGTTCTCGCTCTAGTGGTAGTGGTAGCGGATGACACTAATCTAATATCCGGAGGAGGGTGCAATGCGGTTTTCAGTCGACTTCACACGCGGTTAAGGGTGACTGACTGAAGAGGGTTCCGTCTACGCAAATTTTCCAGTCTCAGTATTGTCAAACAATTGGAATAATTAGATTATAGGAACATCGACAACTGAGGCGCAACGCATGAGTGCACGGTACTGTGGCGAGACCTCCAGCTTACAGCTTTGTTTATACAAGTAGTTTGGAATTAACTTAGTAGTTTATTTGAGGGAAATTTGTTTTATTTGTTAGGGAAGATGTAAGAGAAAGTATCTTCTTTAATCTGGGGGAGGAGGAGGAGAGACCTTAGTTGACAGAGTTCACCCTTATCTCTCTGCAGTTCATATTTAGTAAAGTTTTTTTTTATATTTACCAATCCTCTGTCTTCATAGTCTAAAAAAAACCAAACAATTCTTTAATCAGTAACGAAATAGAGTAGTAAAAGTCTACTTCAGGACTTCCAATTACTGTAAAATGTTGTTTTTATTCATTTAGCTAAAAATAATTAAGTCAACAATTTTGGTTTAACTATCAAGGTTTCATTTTCTGTTTTAGTTTGGACTTTGAGTTAGCGATTAAAGAACTTTATTAATCTGAGTTTTCTTAAATCATCTAAAACAGTGTTTGTGATTTAAAATGAACGCCTGCATTGGTTTTAGTTTTATGACAAAGTAGTAAAAAACTAATGCAGTTTTAAATTTGTCTTTACTTTAACGTTCTCCCTGTCTGGGTGATAGCTACGCGAGAATACAGAGCTCTTGTGATGTAGGCATTACACAATGGCGTTTTATATTCCTTTTGAGGATTTATCCACCGACTGAAAACTATTTTTGAATAACTCGCTTCCATTGTATGTTTTTCTGAATGGATGAAATTCACTCATTGAGAAAATACATGTCGTGAAAATAATAAAGCAGAAAAAATAACAACGATGTATATAAAGTTAATCACTAGTTTTAAGAAGTTTTTTGTAATGGAAATTTCACGTAGAGATAACGAGCATAAGGTTGTGAAAACATACCAAGACATACCAAATTTATAGACATTAATAAGAAGGACCGGTGAAATGCCATATGTTTTGATATATCAGCGATCATATTGTTCACAAATTTAATTGTGAAATATTTCTGTATTTATTATGTTTTTTTCATCTTCATTATTACAACAAAAATAAATATTTAGTTTCCTTTCTTAAATGACTTCGTGTGGGGTATTATTGCATCCATGCTAAAACGTACAAAAGGTAATTTTAGGAGAATATTGATAATGCAACAATGCAATAGTGCAGAGAAATAAATTATAGCTCAGCACTTCAAATAAAAAAAGAGCTTTTATAATTTTTGTTTGTACATTGAAGCACATTTTTGCCAGATTTTCTTGAAGTCTGTTTAACAATGAAAGTTGGACGGAGTCTGTAAATGTTCGAACCTAGCAACCCTTATTTCGAATTTTGTTTTAACGAAAGTGAAATTATTAATTGTTATAAATATATACAACTGCACTAATTTGAAAACGATGATGTAAAGTTTATTAAAAACAGATAATGTTAAATTTCTGGTTTTTTAATATATTACGAAATAATCAAACATTAAGAAATTAACTTAGTCAATTAACCCAAGAATTAAAGCATTGAATTTCAATTGCTACAAAGTTGTATTACATATTTTAATAGGTTGTGAATATGATGATTGCAAGTGGTCTGATGGGTTTAAACAGCTGTGTAGTCCATCATAGAAGTCAGTTTGATAGTCTACTGTATTTACCAGAAATTTTTGATGAAATCCAAGAAATCCTTTTTTGTATATTTGAAGGACGAAATACCGTATTCAAACGTGTGCACCTGGTTGTATCAATTCCGAATTAACAGCAAATAAGTGACTGTTTCTTGTCTGTGACGTGACTACGATTACATGTTGTTCCTTCTAACTGTTGAATATGAAATAAAATAGTAGGAAAGTCTATTCTTAGTTGGTCCAATAATAATGTTCTGAATATATAACGTCAGACTGGTTTATTGTGGATATAAGGACGTTTTGATTTGATTGTTACTATATTAACTGCGATTACACAACTTCTCTTTCTCAATCTCTTTTCTTTTTCACCAGTGTTCCTTCATTCTCTGATTTCACTCTCGTTCGTTTCTTTTCCGTGAACACTCTTTTGGGATATGTTCGCTTGGAACAGATGTCACCTCCTCAATTTCTATTATAAACACTACTCTGTTTGTTATCCCGTCTTCCCTAATTCCCTTTCTTCTTGACTTTCTTCACTCATAGGACCTTCCTTTATTATTATAAATAGTTTAAATATATTTAAGCTGTTATTATGAATGTATAACCGTTCAAAGAAACTATAATTTGTCAATATGCGTGATTATGTTCCATATAGCTTACACTGGAATATCTGTGAATTGAATACATCTTACTCCAATGTAGCTTCCCTGTAAATCTTAAAACATTCTTCACACAATTCTTCTAAAATAGTATTATTGTAGCGATGCGAACTTAAGTTTTGATATATTTTAAGGATTAATACATTTCAATATTACATTATAGAAAGTGTCTCTTAGAATGTGAAACCAATAACACCAAATATAGTACTTATGCTGATGCTGCTTAAAATAAATGACATGATTACAAGTAGTAAAATAATTAATATAAGTTTTATTATTGAAAAGACGACTATTATTTTTATTACAAATCATACATACTTTCTAAAAACTAATGAAAAATTAATGAACTTTAATGGTATGCTATATTTTAGGAATTTTATTGATTTTTTAACGTATGGAAGAAGTTCCATGTCATTTGATACATGTCAACATTACATTATACAAAATATAGTCGTCTTTAAAATGTATATGAAAACAAATACAGAACTTATGAACACATGCTTAAAATAAAATATGTTTGGAAGCGAAAACTATTTTATATAAGTTTTATTACTAAACAGATTATTACTATTCTTTTTAATACAAGTCAGACATCCTTCTAACAACTCTTTTCTTTAATCTTAATTTTAATGAACAATTAATCAAATAGTACGTGTTTTTATACAGAACTGTTTTATTCGTAGGTAATCGCTTAGTTTACATCACAATGAACATAATTTATATTTATACATTATTAATAACACGAGTTTATTAACGATGTTAATTAAATAAATTACCATCAAGTGGCATTTAACTGGCGAAACAGCTGCGATTTCGATGTGCTTGCATTACATCATCAAAGATGACTTAGCAAATAAACGCTACCGCCTGTCTAAATCATCAGATTATAAGAGGAAAAGAAGAAGAAGAAGAAGAGTCAAGTTGAGTGATACGACTATTAAACTAGTATAAAGTGCATCAGAACTTGCTTATCTGACCTTTCTAGAGTTTACCTGATTGCTAATTGTGACTGCGAAAGATCCCATTATTAGTTAAGATAAAGCGAGGAAACCGGACTAACTGCGATCGTAGTTTATCTAGTCGTGCAATGCAGTTAATAGATTCAGTATCAATAGGTCATCAGCTGTACTGAAATATATAACACTACTCCACTTCCTTCACCTCCACTTTGCGCTATGTTGCAGTAATTCAGTTGATTTAACTCAGCTGATTTTCTCGTTCCGCATTCATAGCAATACAAAGATGTAGGAATACAAATATGAGACAAATAGATATTTGATTCTCGGTCTATATAAGTGGATTTGTACAACTTTTATAATATACACTGCGTAATAGTAAAATATAATATAATTTTATGAAAAATGGATTAGGGAGACAGATAATAATATTTGCTGGTACTTAAGGTAGTAAAGGAGAAACAATTGGAAGTGTTTAATTTTGAAATACAATGTTATAACATATATTTTGGTAGTTTCAAACACCCAGAGAAAAAGAAGGATGCATACATTAAAATACCCATAGACACTGATTTTTATTTTTAATAATGATATAATAAAATAATATATTTCGTATTCACCATTCACTTCCTCTAATTGGAAATACAACATTCAATGAGCCTTGTGGTTAACACCTGTCAGATGGAAGTGATTCCGAAATAACAGATAAAACACAAAACGTAAGAAACTTTATGAAGCTACCTTAGGGTTAGTTTAAACTTTCAAAACTTAATTGTATTGGTTATTTGCAGTTTGGGGAACACTCCCATCATATTAATTGAAAAAATGTTATTGAAGAATATAATTGTTTTGATTAGCTTACTATATTTTGTTGTTTAAATTAAATTTTTTACAGAGGAAAATTAAACAATATTAATTTTTAAAAAATCTAAAAAATATAATTTAATAATTATATTGAAAACTTAAAAAAGTAAGATAAAGACAATATTGTTGCTTGAAAGATTTTGAAAAAAAAGATACTTATTTTAATTACTCCATTTCATATATAAATGAATTTTATTTCAACACTTTAGAAATGTAAACTGTAGTTAAAAAAACATAAATATTGTGTTCTCATTTTAATATATAATAATAAAATCTAATTTCGAAATAAAATAAATTAATTGTGTTAATGCACTTTTGTAAATAAAACGTTTGTTAATTTGGACTATTTAATTATTCAATTGTTTTGATCCATCAGCAATCTTTGAGTTTTCTAATTAACTGTTAAATAATTTAGTATTTTGAAAGAAGTAAGATTCTATTTATATAAATAAACTTTAACAATTAAATCATTATGAAATTAGATTTATTTTAACCGATTTGTATAATAATCTTCAAACATTTTGCGAATCGTTCTAAGTTATTTAACTTAGACTATATACATAGCCCATTATCTTCGATGACAATGGTTGAATAAAACAAAAAAAGTCTCTTAAATTCTAGTGATTACTTTCAAGAAGGTTGAAAACAATGTTTTTCAAAGTACTGCAATTCAATTGATAGTGAATCCAGCGAGCTTACGAGTACTGTGAAAAAAGGAGGGGGGGGGGGGGTGAGCGAAGCGAGTGATTCTTATAAATACTTAAGTATAATAAGTATTAATTAACACTTACAATACTGTAACAAGTGTTACAAAAATCAACATATTTTTACTTCCGCCTGAGGTATTTAAATAAAATACAATACAGAGCGAAAAAAGATCGCATTTCAGTAACAAATGATGGTTGGGTGGTTGTGAGGTTAAAACGTTGATTCCCTTCCTTCCGGAACGGAAATACTCCCTCATCCCTTAGGTGGGGGATGTGTCCGAGCCAATCAGAGACAAGTGCGAGTTTTCAAAGTTCTTTGAAGCGCGGACAGTTGCACGGCACAGTGTTTGTTTTACCTGTAGTACCTCCCAACTAGTGACAATGTTATAGTTAAATTGGAGCTAAGTAATTTTAGACCTTTAAACAAGTAAGTATCAAAGATAAACTTTAAATAATATTTTAATGAAACACCATTACAACAAATTAATCTTTAGGAAACATTTCTTCTTCAAAACATAAAAAAGTTCTATATTTCGTACAACCTTGCAATTGCAACCATTATTAAATTGTGTTTTAGTTACCAACATTTAAAAAATCGAATAAAAAATATTTTAAAATATAAAATAAAGAACATTTTTAAATGAGGTTTAGCATTAAATATGTAATATCAACCAATGAAGATAACCAACGTAGAGTTAACTTTGTAGCTAATAATTTTACCTACAATATATTTTTTTAAGCGTACATTTAAAGCAAAACATTAATAATTCGAAACCACTGACTTCCTTGACCTTTCTATACTAATAAACGATTAATTTTTAAAATAATTTAAGGGTTATTTTATTCTGAATTAATGATTAATTTTTTAGTGAATTTAACAAGTTTACTTTTTACGAAATGGGTTGTCATAATTTCTTTCTATAAATTTTTATTATTTAAAATCTATCTATTTATTATTAAAAAAATATTTTAACTTATTTTTTAATGAGATACTGACAACTTTGTTATATTTGCACAGTCTCTTATAATAAAATCATGCAGTCATACATCAGAAATGTACGTTTATATCATTTTGATTATTTATTTATTTTGCTGTAAGTTTTTTGTTAACAACAAATACTCTAATGACTTGAAGCATTAAAGGAAATATAAAAAACAATTTCTAACATCTAAAATAATTTCGACATTTAGAGGCACGCCTATAATCTGCCTAAACTAATCTATTTATATGGGAAAACGAAAAATTTTTCTCGAGGAACAACTATCTTATTGTATTCCATTTGTATTTCCCTATTTCATCTACAGATGCAAGTTTAGTGAGCATTTCAGCTAACCGTAGGTACATTTCAAACTGCAGGTAAACCTTTATTTAATTTTATTGAATAATTGTTTAAGGAAAAATTAAAATCAAAACTTTAGTCGAACTTATAATGTAAAATAAACTAATACGGTATTTAAAAAAATTATTTTTAAATGGGAAACAATTGGTAGTATTGAATATAAGCCTACGCATTACAATTAATTAGTCTGTCAGACTTTGGTGTCAACATATTTAAAAACGCTCTAAATGTTTTTCCTTGTTATTTACATAAAACAATTTTGATTTATATAGGTTAATTTTGTTATGATCTGAAAAATAAAATTAAAAAACATAAATAGGTTTTTCTACACAAAACAGCTGTCAAATTATATACGCTTTATGATGGTTTATTATTATTTAAATTTAAACTAATTGCAAAAAAACATGAAATATTTTTGTTGAAACACTTTTACATCAGTGATATCTGAATATAAATTAATGTTATTCGTACAAAACCGTATTTTCTATTTATATATTTAGCAAAGAATTTAACCAGATGTGTCTATAACTCGGTAGTATTTATCTTTATAAACAAGTAAGAGAATAACTTTAAAAAATTAGCTAAGCTAAAACTCAAAACAGTATCATTTGTACATGGTCAAACGCTTAGCCCATTTCTGTGAGTTGTGTGTTATTTTATGATTTTGAAGAAAATGATAATACCAAACTTGGGTTAGAAACAGGATTCAGGAATATTTCAGGCTAAAGTTATTATTAATGAAAACTTTGTAACATAAAATTATATTTATTTATTGAATTGCAACTGTTGTCCGATCTCTAAGGCAGTGTTGTTTAGAAAATACACCTTTCTAAAACCTGTCCAAATATAAATATGAGTTTTGTGTCATCTGTAAAGAACGGAAAGTGTTGATTTAATTTATGAATAAAACAAAAGTTTTAATAAGAGAAAAACTACAATCGCATTAGTCTTACTACGGGTAGAGAAACCTTTTTTATAAACGATTGTATTTCAACTGTATAATTTTTTAAGTTATAAAATAATATTCTTAGCTATGTTGCCTCTAATTAGTAATATATATATATATATATATATATATATATATATATATATATATATATATATATATATATATACTGCAAGATTTCTAGTATTTATTTTAACTGTTATAATCTGTTAGTACTTTCTGTTACCTTTACTTTCACAAAAAAGAAACATTTCAACGTTTATTGCAATGGGGACGTTATTATTATTAGAAACGAACCATTTCTAAGAATAATAAATATACAAATTCTTACAAAATACCATTGACTTATTTATCTAAGCTATTACTTGTTTAATGTATCTAATATACCACATTTGATGGCGACGTTACTATCTGCGAATCAGTTATGTTTATTATCCTTAAATGAAATACTTTCTCAGAAGTCCAGCTATAATTTTGCTGATTGGTGATTTTTATTTTTACTTTTTAATAAAACGATTTGATCATTGATAATTTTAACGACTTTTCGAATTATTATTTAGAATAGGTGCTCCCCTTTTGAATCGTTTCTCCGTCTTTCAACATTAAAACACATTCAAGTCCATATTCAAAACATAGTGTCAAATAATCTATTAAATATTTTAAAATGATTTGAACTGTTAAAAATATATTAAATCATAATTTTGGCTGCATTTGTTGGTTTTAGGGAACTAGTATATTCAACCTCTCCCATTTACAAAGGGCTCAAAAAGCATAAATTGTCACTTTTTGTAAAATTAAACCTTTAATGAACTTTGGCAATTTTTGAATCAATGTATTGAGACTTTTAAGTATTTTTGGGTATTTAGATTTTAGTTAATGCTCGAACTCGAAACAAAATAAAATACTTGAAATATTATAAATAAATTATTTAATTTGGTACAGTGCATAGTTTAATTTTATCGTCTATATTTTATAATATTTTGCCTCCACTAATTCGATTAAAAAAATAATTTTATTAAAAGCTTGGTGGTGAAAACTCTGCGACTAAAAAGCGTATATTTTGTAAAAACAATCTTGATTTTTGAAATTATTTAAATTTTCGTATCCTGAAATATTGTGGATTTTACGTTACTTTTTTGTACATTGTAAATTACAATAATAAGAAATAGGTTTACTTAAATAAATATTTCTTTTATTGGTGAGATAGCATGAGCGAGCGTTACAAGTTAAACTTAAAATTACGTTATTGTAGACTATATTTTATTTTATAAAATGTTACTAAGATATTTTATCCCATGTATCTATCCATTTTTTAAACATTTTGTATTTTGTGTTAAACATTTTAACATCTATGTATTTTAACATTTTTTAAAAACGCTATATTTGGAGGAGCATATTTCACACCAGTTTTGTAAACATTTATTCTAAAGAAAACACTCTTGGAAATTTAAACTTGCTTCTCTTGAATTACTAGACCAGTTTTTTAAAATTGATATTATAAAAAAGCACAGTAAGAATCTTATTATTTTGAAAGTGAAAAAATAAATTGTAAAAAAGCCTGTGGGATTTACTGCACTAAACACAGACTCTGTCCAGCTGGAGACACAGTTTTCACACGAGCTAGTGCCATGTTGGTTGCATATCTTACCCCTACTTGACTAGATTAGGTGCAAACTATTCCCAAAATTCTTCTGTTTTTTTAGCTCATAGTTGTCTCTACTTATTACTTATCAGCAGTGTGTAACATCAAGAGTACATTGTCTGGATTGAATCGTCTCTCGGCGGTATCCCAACATTGTTATTTCTTCTTTTTATTTCACAAAGTAAAAGAACGAGCGAAACTCGTAATAAAGTTTGCCAGGATTAAAGTAATTTTAACATCTTTTACAGATAGATCTGAAATAACGTCCGTTAAAAAATGGATGAGCTTTTCAGTTTATTCCAAAATGTTCTTAATAAGTTTACTTATCCACTTTCCTGTTTTGTTCGCGATCCATCTTTCCTGCTATTACTAAAAATAACAGTTATACAATTTTAAGTGTAATTAATATATAATTTATTTTATATATTCCCTATGCTTTGCTTAATATATTCTCAAAACTATCTTAAAGCAAAGTGGTGTGAAACCTGCCTTATTTAGAATGTTTACAGTGAGGGTAATTAATTCGTACAGATTTTTACTCAGAGCTAATTACAATACATTTTTGCACAGTTTTCCGATATCTAGTCATTCATCGCTGATACCATATGCAATGTCCGTGGACAGAAGTAACTTGACATCATTTATGACTTGTTTATATCATTTCTTTTCTAAAAAAATATCATTTGTTTAAAACGTTTTAAAATAGTTAAAAAGTAGATGTAAATGCTGTAAAAGTTTGGATATAAATTCGTGGTCTTCATGCTTGGAAAACATCTGAGAAGAAGGAAATAGTGTCTCTTACACACATTATTATACTAGTGTATTTACCTGTTTTCTCCTTAACTTAAAAAAAATTACATAGGCGGAGTTCTCAATCTCACCTGTATGTCTTATAGCTTTCATTAATTGCTTATTTTTAACACTTTTAAATAAGTAACCAATGACGTCCACAAGTGGTTAACGTTAAACAACAGGAGAGTTATTACATGTCAGCAATTCATTTGCGTGTTGACTATTTTTTAACCTTTTTTGTTAGGTTAGATTCATGGTGTTATATATATATATTTTTTAATGAAAAATAAAATAAAAAACAAACATAATATATAGTATATTCTACAATTGCTCAGTCTTTGAGCTGCTTTGTAAATGCCGTTGCTGGCGAAACCATGGTCGGCAAGACTCAATAAAATTGTTGAATTTATTAAATATTGTGTTGGTTTTTTTCATTAAAATGGAGTTCTACCAAGTACCTTCGGTTAATAGTGTAAATCTTATATATTTTTTTGTTTACATGGACTTTGTCTCAGCAGTTTGTCATCTTACACAGCAACTATTGGCGGAGTAGGTGTTTCATTTCTTATAAAGGTAGTTTTTAATCCCAATATTAAATGTAACAAACCCTCTGATGTAGCTTTAACTCGTCCAGTCCCAAAACGGACAATTTCTAATAAAAGGAGTCGTTTAGAATAAACATTTTAATATTTGTTTATAACCATGTTTATAACCTATATTGTTGGCAATTTAAAATAAAAGCTAGCCACAAAGTTACATATGCATATAAGTTTAAGGAACTGTGGGGGGGGGATATAAAGACTTTTGTTTCTTTAATATTGACTTCAGAAACTATCTTTCTAAGAAGAAACCAATGTTTTCCCAAATTTTAAACATTTCGTGTCTACGTTAACTGTGCTGTTGTGGTACACACAATGAACATCCTTATATGTAATTATTGAGTATAACGATGTATAGATGTCACCAAAACAAAACTTCAAATGCATTATTGGGGACTATAACACGGAAAATGTGTCTATAGAAACAATGTCCGTAAAAAAAAATCATTATACTGATTTTAGAGCCCGAACTTTCGTCATTTAATTTGTTTTATAGTATTAACTAACAGCCATATTACTTCTCAAGCGCACAAGTATTTATACTAATAATTCATTTACCCTTCAATCCTTTAAAATTTGTGTAAAAGCTCTTTTAAAACGAATAATTTTATACAAATACTCTTACAAGAATGAAAGGTTGTTTTGCGATATTTTAAACAGAACGTGTTAAATTCACCATGAATACAATTTATATTTCCGAAGGAACCTGGTGAGCCGCCATTATTTTTTCGCCATTGTGAACTGCGCTTTGTCACTTAACCTGATTCTTTCTAAAGGACTCTCGTTCACCTTAAAATATTTGTCAATAAACAAGTGATTTACTTTAAAATTTATAAAGAAACACTGAAGGCAACGCCGATCATTAACTCTTTATTGTTGTTATGAAAAAGAAATAATTTGAAAAATGGCGACGTCTTCATGTGTACGATCATGCAACATCCCTAGTCTTGACATTGATGGATCGTGTACACAAGCCTTTGACACAATGGCACAATACCTTCCTAAGTACAAAGGATGACAGAGTGTGCCGCGATTATGTTGACAGTGAATTAAGATGGCTCTGATTACAATTAAACTAATCGTTAACAACTTCGATTTGACGAACTAAGTTATTTCAAAACACAAGTTGCATTTATGTGTACAGAAGGTAAAACATATTGAATTAATGGTCCTTGACAATAATGTTAAACTTAAACCTTAGATACTATATTTATCTGAGAATTTTAAGTGAACTTTCTTCATTTACGTTTCATTTGAAAGAAGACGATAACTTGAATGATTAACATTTTAAAACAAACAGCATTTATTACTTTTCGTGGAAAATAGAGAAACTATTATTAATAAAATGTTGAATTCGTTAATAATTTGCGTGTAAATGAATGATTAAAAAGAAAGGAAAACATTCTGTAATTTAGTATCTATTAAAAAAACTAATGTTTCATCTTTAAATGGGAGACACGGTGTTTAACTAAATAAGTATAGAAGTAAATAGTAAAGCACAGAGGTTCGGTGATGTTACCTTTCTAGTAGAAGTGTTTTATCTGGTTAAATAACAATTGAATTTATCGATATTTGTACATTCACAAATGTTAGGATGCTCTGATATTCTCGTGGAATACAATATTTTTGCAAGGTATAAAATCGACTGCATAGAATAAATTTAAACACGGGATTTTCGAAAAATATTTAATGGTGTTTTTTCAATTGATAACACTGATATTAATGTATATATTAACAATTTTACTTTTTTGCTATAAAGTAATGAAACAGTTAAAAACGATATTTAGATTGTCTCGGCGTTTTGAGGTATCATGAATCCAAAACGTGAATTTATTTTAATATGCTGGCCACTATTGAAGAAGACAATTTTTCTATTTTTGTTTCACTCCATCTTTCACGTGACCTCTTTATGTTTTTGTTTTTACCCCATCATCAGAAATCTTACTTGTCCGTGTGAGATGGTCATGCATTAAAATAATTTAAACACAATACAACACAAACACATTTATGGACAGTTTATAAGTGCGCACCATTTGGCTAATGAATATTTATTTACCGGTAGCCAAATGGCGCACACCTATAAAATGTCCATAAATGTGTTTGTTTTGTATTTTGTTTAATTTCTTTTAATGTAGTAACAACCTCACATTGACAAGTAAGATTTCTGATGATGGGATAAAAGTCCCGAAACGCGTAAAACAAAAAAGGTCACGTGACGGAGTGAAACTAAGGTAAAAAACGTTTCCAAAAAAGTAAAGAACCTAACGTTAAGAAGAAGGTAGTAGTTTTGGAATACTATCTTTATAATGCTCTACAGGACAGAACCTACAAAAGACTGGACGATTTGCTACTTGGATATATTTTATCCACATCTAAAGTAGAAAATAATTTTCGATAACTTAAATTTACTATTGTCTCATTTTGATAACAATTTACTAAAATAATTTTGCTTAAGAGAAATATATTGGCAGATTTCTTATCAAAAATAAATAAACAAACCGACTGTGGAGATGTTATAAAAGACCTAACATTCAAATTGATTTTTGGAATCTGAAGGTAATGACCCACACCATCACCCGTGTACCAAATTACTAGTAAAAAAATGAATGGTTCAAAGATTAATCGTCAAACAAAAATGAAAATTGACTACTGTCATTCCAGTCAAAGATTTAGCAAGCTTAAGCTATATTTAAATATATTTTTTATAACATATTAAACCCTCCATACAAAATAAATGCGGAAAAACCTAGCAATAAATCAAATTACACTTTTTAATTCTCGTAAGACAATATGACGTAGATTATTTAGTTTTGAAGTTGTAGCTTGGTGTATGAAAGTATTATTACACTGTAAATATATGATTTTCACAGTAAATGTGTTTTGTCTTGTGCAGCTTCTCAACATTCAGGAACTCTTGACGAAGACAGGGAAGAAGAAGGGGAAGAAGAAGAAGAGACTCGTTGCATTGTGTGCGACAAGACATTTCCCGATGTAGACAAGTAGGTGCATATAAACATATCTAACTACTGTATCTTTGTAATTAATAGTTTTATCTGCAATCGAAAATCTCGTGTTCATTTGTTCCCATTAACGGAAGCAAATTTGTTCCACTGTAGGACATTCATTGCGTATTTCTTAGACTACATATAGCTACAGGGTAAAAATGTTTTGAGAGGGTGAGTTTTATTTATCAATAAATTCATGAAAACATTTCATTATAAGTGATAATAGATGAAATAAAATTTTACGTGTAACAACTACATCTCCGCGAGCGTTTAGGTGTTACAAAATAATTAACTCCAATAAGAAAAAAATCTGTTCACAAACTTTGTTATAAGTTAATAAAAATAAAGGAGCCCAATTTTTTTTTTTCAATTGTAAGATTATTAAATAAAAAATCTAATCACCGTTACTTAAAACACTAAAACACTTTTATTTTTGTTTTCTAAAGGTAAAATGTGACACTTTTTGTATATATACAATTGAACTAACCTTACTGGTCAACTGATCTGTGGAGTGGGAGGGATTTTAGCTTGCACTCAGGTTATCATAGTTTTAGGTTTAATTTTATTTCATTAGTAGATATGTAAGTTTAGATTTAGTTTATAAGCAAGACCCTCCGATGATGATAACCTTGTTATCGAAATGTGCATCAGGGCATTTAGTGGAAATAATTAATAAAGAACAATTAACCAGATAATTGTGTTTTATTAAGTTTCTAGTCATTGTGGTTAGGGGCAAATTCGAATTATTATTGTGAATTTCACCACAGTTCTCAACAAGATTGTATCTAGTTTATGTTTTAACAAAATTTATCGTGTCTGGAAGGGGTCATGTGTGTAGTACTAATTTATTATGGACATTATAAATATGGCCTGCTAGAGAACTGTGGATGGTACTTTATTTTTCTATAAAAATTGATAGTTCTGAGGGTTTAATTAACGCTGTGATTCAATATGTGTTAAATTTTGAATAATTGATGGTTTTGAGACACATTTCTTAACACTTATAACACCATTTGTGACAATATATAAATATGTGTAGCTTATTCGTGTATTTTATGCGTAGATAACGTGTTACAACCATTATTTGATCAAAATTTGATACTAATTATTAGAGACTATTTATTGAAAATGTATATTTTATACTGTTCTTCGTAAGAAAAATATCAGTATATTTTTTAGTTTAATCAGCACACTTTAGAGAAATTATTTCACAACCAACAAAAATTCCTCCATATTAAACAGTTTTATGAAGGTTGCCTATTGGTAGGTTCGGAATTTAACCATGTGGCCTTATTTCTACACAGATTCTAATTATTATTTGGTTAAACTTTGGAACTATATTGAACCAATAATCTCTCATATGCCAAGCGGGGAACGCTAGTCAAGAGACAACCTGAGGATCTATCACACTTCAGGAAAGTCGGCCCAGCTATTGGTTCCACTGGAGTTTTTATAGCGTAATTTCTTTAGACCGATATAACATTTTAACTCTTCGTTTTTTTAGCGGCTATGTTAGGTTTAGATTCTCTAGAAAATTTGTTCCAATTTGATTTAAAATCGTTATTTTTTTTTACCTTCTGTAAAAAAGTCAGATTCTATATTTAGATTTATTTCTTAATATTTAATTTCTTAGTATACAGTCAGGCATAAAATTCTTATATTTACCAAATTTGAACAAAATCGACCTAGCCGTTTAAACTAGAATTTTTTTTAAACAGCGTCAATAAAATTTCTTTTTTTGCAAAGTTATCCAAATTCTAAATTTACTAATTTTTTTTCCTAGAATTAAACAACCAAAGTTCTTAGATACATTTTGGAATATGTTTTTGCTATTTTAGAAAATAGTTAAATTATCAAATAAATATTTTTTCGAACAAATCTCATGAAAATTCCAACATTTTTATCGAAGATTTTTGAGAACTACAGTACTTTAATTATATCCAATTAAAATTCATAGAAATAAAAAATAAATGTGATAACTTTCAGAATTGTTATCATTATATTGTAAATACAATTATAAAAAGTTAAATCCTAAAAAAAAATTATAACTTGTACAAAACGTACACAGCATTGAATGAATGAAGTAATGATTACAATATTTGTTAAAATGAAACTCTTTATAACGGCTCCCCGCTGGTAGTAGACAAACTGTTATTTACTCATAGAAGTAAATATCAACTCTTGTTTGGCGCGCTCAAGGCTAAGGTTAATACTTATAAAGTTTAAACTATTCAGAATAAAATCTATTATATTTGACAGTTTCCTCATTGAACTTTAAATGCGGTGTTATCTCTTTTGCATTGGATGCTTTCCAGCTCTCGGAAGGATTATGTCTGCATTCCTTTCTCTGAGATGAGGAAGCGTTTGAATTTATTCTGCGATGACAGAGGCATCTGCATATTTTACAGTATAGTAATTATTGAAGAGAAACGTGAGTCTTTTATACGAGAAGGTACATTAAACTACAGTTAGTAAGATTAAAGTGTGTCTTCTCATCAAACGAAATTGCGCAAATTAAAATGAGATTAACTATAATTTGACAAGAAATATTTTTAGGTTCATTACGCCTGTCATCGCGTTTAAAAGCAAAGTCAGAGGTTCTAAGTTAATAGTTTGAAGCAAATAAAAATGGTTATTTTAACTTGTCTGGCTTTGATTTATATAATAGTTTGGTGATCTATTAAAGTAGCACCGAATCAGAATCATATGTTCTTTGATAGACGATTTAGTAAGGATTAAATAAAGCAACAAAGCTAAAGTTTTCGTACCATAAAATTTACCAATAAAGCTAAACCACAGTTGCCTGATGATGCCGCAAGGTGAAAAATTGTAGCTCATTTATATTATTAAAATAAGTTTGAAACTTTAGATTTTCTGCTTTATTTAATCCTTTAATATGGAGTTTCAACAAGAAATATCTGCTGTTACATTAAATATGACGTTTTAGTAATGTTGTATTACAACAGTTTTGAATTTATTGCAAGGTTAATGAATCAACATGCGATCCATTTTCATTTTGGTTTCACCAGAGTAAAACAAAGAGATAATCAGTTTTTAAAAGAGGAACAAAATAGGCATAATATCGTAAAGATTAAAAGTGGTATTAATATTAAGACTAGTGTCACTTTATCCACATTTTGTTGTAACATCAGTTCCGTTCTTTAAATTGCAAAATATACATCCACATAATGTTTTGTTTGAATTTGTCGAGAAAAATTATATAAGACGGAACTTTATTCAGTTAGGGTTTGCCACTTTAAGCTATCGTTTTGTGTCACGCGATCGCCCATCGTCTATACTGCACAGCAAGTGCGTTCTCTTGTCCCTGCCATGGTTCACTGGTCGACAAGGGGACATCCCCTGATTCAATGGTTATGGGTAACAAAAAATATTAATTTTCAATGTCAGTGCCCTTAAAAGGGCTCTAAATAACAATTGTGTGTGTGTGCCTGTGAAAGTGCGTGAGTGTGTTGGGAAATGTCGCACCTTTCATTGGAATAGAAAGAAAATTGTGATAGATACACATAACACATGTACTGAATTTTCCGTCGTTATGAAATTTAAAATGCTTATATGAAAAATATTCGTGTTAGCGGTTTTGTCGTATGGATTTTCTAAAACCAAACTGTTCTTTTAATTTTACTGCAGTAGTCTACATATTGGAGTTTTTAATAAACACCTGGAATATATTTGAATACACGTAAAGAAAGAGCTAACCAAACATTTATGTAACTTAACAGAAGTATGGAAAATCTTTTTTGAACCTATCCTAAGTACGTGAATTTAATTTACTTTTAAATAGTGACATACCTTCTGGAAATTACAGGATTTCCATTTAAAATGGCATTTATATTACCAAACACACGGCTTCCGATTTAAATCTGTATTTTGCTAACGATGTCAGATCTAATTTATAAATATGAATTCACATTTTAATAAAAAACGGATATTTTGTTATAATCCTATCGTGGTAATGAGGACATATTGTCTACGTAATTTATAAGAAAACCACAACAAGTGTGTAGTACTGGTGGTAATTGGTTTCAAAGTATTAATTATTGACACAAAAACAATTTTATTTAACGTAAAAGCATCAAGCTTGTGTTGAAACCTCACGACTTATGTAGCCTATATCTGGACAGTTATTTTTATAAAGTCGAAATCTTTTAAGCGACCTAGCGCCAACATATTGATTTCTTCGTCGTATAAACATACATATTCGTAATCAGAATAACTTTTAATTTTATTTGATACCTCACATATAATATTACAACTCGATAGCACTTGTTCTATACTACCTCAAGGTCATTTTATTTTGGTTACCGCTATATTTCTCCTATGGGACAATACAAAATTTGAAATATATAGGATTTATAGTCTTGTCTGTGTAGACTGGTTGCGACAGACAGACAGACAAGCGCGTGAAATATTAAGGGTCCTTGATTTATCTACGACCATAACAAAGACAAATCAATGAAAATACAATCCATCTTTTAATGGCTGTTGAATTGTCTCACATCTCACAAACTCTGCTTTCAAAAGTTATACGTTAGACTTTCTTAGTGTGTGGTTAAATTAATTGTATTCGTTATTGCAAATTAATTTCAAATCCAAATTAAGTTTTTTTTTTTACATTTCTAGGTCACATTGTGTTCAAGTTGGGCGGGAAAGAGGGAATTGATATTTAAATTTTGCCTAGAACCAACATATTTATTTCGTTTTTCGTCAAATAAACATACAGTTTTAATCAGAATAACGCCTAGTTTTATTTGATTTTCCACAGAATAAAACAAATTTTCCTCAACTTTTTGCAAGGTAATTTTTCGTTTATTGTACCGTTATATTTTTTCTATATCGGTACAATACAAATAATATAAATGTAAAGTTATCCTCTTGTCTGAGAAGTTTAGTTGTGACTTACAGACAGACAGACACACGTGTGAAATTATCCTTTGTTTTACTGACTCTAAAAATTAGTAATGATACACGTCAAACTTACATGAATTTGTATTTTTTAAATGTCCAATTAGTAAATAAATTTGAGTAAAAAGTGAGTAAATAAATAACCAAAAGCAGTTGCAACATTCCAGAATTAGATTGTCTTGTATCAAATTAAACTTGTACAAGAACATTACAACAAGGCGGAAAAAATACTTTGATGTTTGTGCTTTTCACTTTAATTTATATTTTTTGTCATGAGCGCAACAATTTTCAAATTATAATTGTGTTAATTATTATTATCAGAATTGGAAATGGTGTTGAAGTATCTACCGCCACTCGTGTTAGATTCACATAAAACAGGAAGCACGCTAGTATCATGTCTACAAGCCATAGCCCACTCTACCACCTGTTCAAACTCTCACAAGCTGACTTCTCGCCCTTCAAATTATCATCCAAACTTCATATTACGTGATGATTTCATTCAATTGATTTTAGAACTCTTCGTAAGAGAACGTTGTATTGGTCTAAGCATTATTGTGTAATCGATACTAGACTGCATACAAATACGTGGAATTTACGTGGTTCATGTTGTGTGTGTGTGTGTGTGTGTGTGTGTGTGTGTGTGTGTGTGTGTGTGTGTGTTTGCTTAACTACTTTATGTCCGTTAGACTAATGAAGACTTGAGGTGTAGCTACGGAAAGTCCTCCGGGCTCGACCTGCGGTAACTTTTGACGGTGTGCTACTACGAACTAAGGTGTGCTACCCCCCGTTTTTTGTAACCGAGTTACTTGATAAAATTTTTCAAAAAAACATGCTTTACAATTAATGCTCCTACACTCAATAGTTTAGAATGCCAGCAACTCATCTAGATCAAATTTTAATACTTGCGTTTGAAATTTCGTTGTCAGTTCATTACGCCCTACAAGAAATTTTAGCGTCAACTAAACTGTCTTTGGGTGCAGAATGTGCGTTATTTCATACCGGATTCACCACTAGTTTCTTAATCCTTTCTACTATGATAATCATTTAAAAAGTCTGTGAAATATCAACGAAGAAAACGCACATGCTTTTTGATTGTTAACTGTAAAAAAGAAGCCATTCTATCCTTTATGATTAGATACTTTTTTTCTGATTTGTTTTTGTCGCTTTACCCTTTTGGCATTAATTTTCGTCTTTAGAGTTTAAAGAATATCCTTACATAAATTAGTAACACTTTACTATACGAATGGATTCATGGAAGATGTTTCACTTTAACCTTCCATTAGATTAGACTGGTATCAGTCGGAATGTCGTGTTTGTTTTTGTTTTTATGGTTATAAGACCAATTAGAAAGGAATAATATTATAATTGAGTAACAAATATACGGAATTTCTTAATCAGAAGTCTTACATTTTAAACATTGTTTGTTTGTTTTTTTATTTGGTTATTCTAACAACATATTGATTAGGCTCAATTTTGTTCCCATATTTTGCTTTTATTTATCCTAATAAATTGAAGTTAAAACCATGACGTTAATTCATGACTGGGATTTTTATTTTAATCACAATTACGAATTGCTTAAGTTGTTCGAAGTTAAAAAAAAAAAACATTATTGATATTTTTGGAAACAAACTAGAAGTTGAAATAACAGTTATTGAGATAGCGGGAAAACATCGAATTTCACAGATTTTAGTTCATATTTCAATTTGTTAAAATTATTGTCTTTCATTACAATAAAATATTATTTTAGAAAAATATTAATTCCAAAAACTGTGTTACAGGTTAGATGACCACTTAGTAAACAGCCATCGGTACACAGCCGATCAATTCCAGTGTGACATTTGTCCGCAGTCTTACTGTTGGCGGCCATGTTTAACCAGACATAACGCTCTTCACCACAGTGAACATAGGAAATACACTTGCGAGAACTGTCCAAAAATCTTCAGCGATCCCAGTAATTTGCAACGCCACATCCGTACACACCATGTTGGAGCTCGATCTCATGCGTGCCAAGTTTGTGGCAAGACCTTCGCTTCATCTTCAGGACTGAAGCAGCATGGGCATATACACTCAAGTGTGAAACCTTTCCAATGTGAAGTTTGCTTAAAGGTTAGTTTATTCAGTAAAAGGAATATAAAATCTAGTTTTTGTTTTATAAATTGTAAATTAATTTTAATTATGGGAAAGAAAAATTAATGTAATAACACTTTCAAAAACTGAATTGATAAATTAAATACTACGTTTGTAATATTAGTATTATTTTAAATTCATACTTATTGTTACAACTATTGATCAGTGTAACCAATTCCGAGGTAGGTTAGATTAGGTTAGGTTAAGTACAAAAATGGACTGTACAATATTATTATACTATTCTGTTTCTTCCAATATACTGGGAATTAGTTGATTCACTATCATAAAGGTAAAAAAGGTTGTTTTTTTTTAAACTAAAATAAACAAATATATTTTAAACAATAACTGAAAACAATCATTACACACAGGATTATGATATGGTTATAGATTTATCTTTTACTTTCAAATGTTCCTATAAATATAAATATAATTCTTACAAGTCTACAAGGAATTCTAAGTGTACATTTATTACTTTGTGTTTGATAATGATTTGGAGGGAAAATTATACAGCCTTTTGGAAGACATATAACCAGATTAACTGCATTATCATCTTTGATTATTTATAAATTAACAATTTGACCATTTAATAGTTTGCCAACTTGAAATTTGTTTGATTTTAGGAGGTTTAGTTTTAATGTTAAATTTGTTTAAAATTCTATCTATTGTAACACTGATTAAAAAAAATTTACGTTATTAGGTATGAGATGAATATCATTTATTTGAGTGATAACTCTTTTATTTAGTATCTTAAAGAAATTTACGTCATTTAACAGATTTTAAAGCTTCATAAAATTAGGTAATGCGGAACGTTGTAGCGGCTATTTTTTTTAAAATTTAAAAATCGTCTGCAACTTTTTCTCATTATTAAACTTAGCCAAATATGATTAGAAACAAGCTTACACATCACAATTGATAAAACTGTACAAAATGTTAAACCTTTATAGAGTTTACTAATTAATATATTACTAAGTATTAATGCTATGTGTGTATCATAATCATCTTTCTGTAACTTATTGCAGTATTATTTATATGATAATTTATTTAATTTATACTTTTGTTCTTGTTTTGGTTTTGTATTTATGACGATTTTGTTATTTTGTGTATATAAAATCGTTACTGACTTGTCTTGTACAAATACTATTTATCAAGAAAACTAATAGAGAATAATAATAATGTAGAGATATCAGGAAATTAAATCAATGGTCAGTTATTCTATTGGAGATGGTCAGTGGCCATTTCATAGTGTCCTGAAGTGGAGCTTGTATTATGTAGGGATATAAGTAAACCAATCAATGCTTAATTACTCCATTGGAGATGGTCAGTGGTCAGTGGTATGTAGTGAAGTGGAGCTTGTATTATGTAGGGATATAAGTAAACCAATCAATGCTTAAATACTCCATTGGAGATGGTCAGTGGTCAGTGGTATGTAGTGAAGTGGAGCTTGTATTATGTAGGGATATAAGTAAACCAATCAATGCTTAATTACTCCATTGGAGATGGTCAGTGGTCAGTGGTATGTAGTGAAGTGGAGCTTGTATTATGTAGGGATATAAGTAAACCAATCAATGCTTAATTACTCCATTGGAGATGGTCAGTGGTCAGTGGTATGTAGTGAAGTGGAGCTTGTATTATGTAGGGATATAAGTAAACCAATCAATGCTTAATTACTCCATTGGAGATGGTCAGTGGTCAGTGGTATGTAGTGAAGTGGAGCTTGTATTATGTAGGGATATAAGTAAACCAATCAATGCTTAAATACTCCATTGGAGATGGTCAGTGGTCAGTGGTATGTAGTGAAGTGGAGCTTGTATTATGTAGGGATATAAGTAAACCAATCAATGCTTAATTACCCCATTGGAAATGGTAGTGGTCAGTGGTGTGTAGTGAAGTGGATCTTGTATTATGTAGGGATATCAGTAAACCAATCAATGCTCAATTACTCCACTGGAGATGGTCAGTGGTCATTTCATAGGGTCCTGAAGTGGAGTTTGTATTATGTAGGGATATCAGTAAACCAAATCAGTTGTCTATTACTCCACTGGAGATGGTCAGTGGTCATTTCATAGGGCCCTGAAGTGGAGTTTGTATTATGTAGGGATATCAGTAAACCAAATCAATGGTCAATTACTCTACTGGAAATGAAAAGTGATAATTTATGGTGTAGTGAAGTGGAGTTTGTATTATGTAGGGATATCAGTAAACCAAATCCGTTGTCAATTACTCCACTGGAGATGGTCAGTGGTCATTTCTAGTGTCCAAAAGTGGAGTTTGTATTATGTAGGGATATCAGTAAACCAAATCAATAGTCAATTACTCTACTGGAAATGAAAAGTGATAATTTATGGTGTAGTGAAGTGGGTATTATATTATGTAGGGATATGAGGATACCAAATCAGTTCTAAATTACTACACTAGAGATGGTCAGTGAATATTTTATGGTGTCCTGAAGTATAGATTGTATTTTGAAGGTAAATCAGTTGTCAATTACTAAACTGGTGATGGTCAGTAGTCATTTCATCATGTCCTGAAGTGGAGCTTGTATTACATAGAGATATCAGTAAACCAAATCAATGGTTAATTACTCCACTGGAGAATGTCAGTAGTCATTTCATCATGTCTTGAAGTGGAGCTTGTATTACATAGGGATATCAGTAAACCAAATCAATGGTCAATTACTCCACTGGAGAATGTCAGTAGTCATTTCATCATGTCCTGAAGTAGAGCTTGTATTATGTAGGAATATCAGTAAACCAAATCAATGGTCAATTACTCTACTGGAAATGAAAAGTGATAATTTATGGTGTATTATATTTTTTCCATCTGTTGAAATGTTTCCCAATACTATTTCTGGGCACAGCGTGATGAAATTTGACACTATATTGTAATAAGTGTATATATATGATTTGTAAAATTAAAGATACTTGTAAATAAATATTTCAAACAGAAGAAATAAAAATTAGATCTAACTAATGCTGGTTTATAAATAAGTTGTAAAATGGTTTATTTCTGTACATATGTTTGTGTGAGTGTTTGTTTAAGCAATTCGCTTTATTTAAAAAAGAATTTTCTGTTTCAGGCATACACCCAATTTTCCAATCTTTGTCGGCATAAACGTATGCATGCTGATTGTCGGATGCAGATCAAGTGTTCTAAATGTGGCCAGTCATTTAGTACTGTTACATCTCTTACAAAGCATAAACGTTTCTGTGATTCTAGCTCTCCAGGTCATAATCCATCAGGACAAACTCCAAGTATGACTCACTTACCTCAACCTAATACACCTAACCCCTTCCTATTGCACTCACGACCTCATGCAACTCTCCCTTTTTATCCTCCTTCACTTATGCCACCTTATCCTTCTATATTCCATACTCCAGGATATGCTCCTCCTGGATTTCTCAACAATACACTATTGTTTGGTGCTCAGCAACATCAGAAACTCCAAGATGAAGATATTATGTTGAAAAACAACCTAACAGTAGAAGCTTATCACAGGTTTCATAATCAAACAAGTAGTAGTAATTCAAGTGATATACATAAAACCCCACCGATCAGGGATAAAATAGATGTTGAATCAATAAAGTCAGAAATAACGCCCCCAATGAGCTTTGCTCCAAAAATATCACCACCATCAATAGAGGAGACAATTAAGGGAAGATCTTCACCTACCAAACCGTTGACAAGTGCATATCCAAATACCATAGAGCCCCTTCTTCATCAAACGAGAGAACATGATGACAGTAAAATAGACCAACATGACTCTAGATCGAGTGAAAGCGAACCATTATCTCACGAGAAAAGTGAAACTCCCAAAACTAACAACTTGGAAACAAAGTCAGACGACCAACCTTTAGATTTAAGAGTTGACAAAAAACGTAGAAGAAGAAAAATTAGCTCTCCAGAACCAGAAGACAGTGATATAGAGCTTATGGATTCTCCTCAACAAGTAAAACCTGATAGTATAATCGTTGAGGAAGAAACTGTTTCTAAGAGACCTAAACATAGAGAATTAATCACATATTCTCCTAAAAGTTCACCTCCTTTAATTTGTGACAAAGATATATCACCAATATCAAATAATAACAACAAAATACCACCGGCAATGGCATACCCAAGACCAATACATCCTATGTTTCTTGAAGCATTTTATCGACCACCTTTCCCAACCTTTCCTCCTACTCATCACTCAGAATCGAACCCAGGCCATGATCGTTTATTACCACCTCCATCTCCATCTTTTAACCATTCTCGCTTTCAGTTTTTTGGTCCATTAATGAATGGATTAAGTAATGGACAGAATATAACTAGGCCTTCATTTAATCTCTTACGACCACCAGTTCAGAATTTTGTCTCCGCTAACAAACCATACCAAGATGTTTTAAATTCCCACGCTAATAATGGGAATAAATTGAAGGATCGTTATACTTGCAAGTTCTGCGGGAAAGTATTTCCAAGGTCAGCAAATTTAACTCGTCATCTCAGAACACATACGGGTGAGCAACCATACAAATGTACGTACTGTGAGAGAAATTTCAGTATTTCATCAAATTTACAACGACATGTAAGAAACATTCACAACAAAGAAAAACCATTCAAATGTCCGTTATGCGATCGATGTTTTGGTCAACAAACTAATCTTGACAGACATTTAAAGAAACATGAAACTGATGATGGTACAGGAGTGGGTACTGGTGCTGATAGTCCTGGTAGTAGCAACGATAACGAAAGAGAAGAAACCTATTTCGATGAGATTAGAAACTTTATGGGAAAAGTAACATATTCAGGTATAGAGCCATTTAATCACAGTCTAAAGCCTAACCTTGTACACATTTACAAACCTCACACACCTCCTCCTAGTGGTGATAACCTTGGTATAAATTCTCCTGTCGATGAAGATGATTCAGAAATCTCCCCCGATTCAGACAACGAGTTTCGACACAATCAATCGACTTACAGTATGAAAACTTGTCAAGATACACCTCTGTCTATGGTGATGAATAAAGGTTTTTCACCTCCTGTTTCATGTGGAATAAAGATAACAGAAGTGGATGAATCCGTGCTAAACAATAATACAGATGTTGAGAGCATTCAAGTTAGCACCTAACAACAGATATATACTTCGCCTCTACCATATAGTTCCTACCGACGAATAAATGATCTCTTCTGAACAAAACAGGAAAAGTGAGCATAGAGGAAAAAACAAAATTGTGTTACCAGTATTGTATAAACTTTGGGCTTGTTAGACAGCCAGTTTAAGTGTAGTTTTTTGTGTATTATGTCATGCTGCGACATAGTCTAGTGTACCAAAGGTTATGTTTTAATAATGTGTCAATTCTTGTACATTTTTAAATGGTACTATATTTAATTCGTAAGATAATGTTTCAATTGTAAGAATAATTACATGTTATTTTCTCTTTTCATTTAATCACCATATATTTATAGAAAAATACTGTTTTCACTTTACCGAATAGTTTAGATAAATTTTCACAATTAATACATATACTATATATATTTTTTTGATGAATTTAAAAACAATTAATTTTGTGACGATAACAGAATAGCTTGTATAATGACTAAATGTAATCATGTAATTATAATTCTCATTAGAGCAAATGATTGTTCCTTTTTCAGAATTTTATTACTCTTTAGTTTCTGTAAAAGTTATACTTTACAATGTATAGTTGATTATAAATATGATATTTCAATTTTTTTTAAGTTATAAATTTAATTTTTACATATTTATATATTAAACTGTATTAAACTTATCACTGCGTAATTAGAGTACAGCATTATAAAAAAGCAAATTGAATCAGAAAAAATATCTTTTCTGTTATCTAAATAAAAGAGGGAAGCGAAATATTGTCAAACGATGTTAATTTCAGGGTCTTAATTGTTAAGCAGTTTTATTATTTTGGGTTTAACAGATGTGTTATTTTTTAGGAATAGACATGTATGTAACTGTCATAAATACAATTCTCTTGATGTACTTACATGCCAACAACATATTGTCACATAAACATACAAGTCTTAAATAAATATAATTTGTAGTCAACTTACTGAAAAAGAATTACAGCTCCGGTTTTGAAATATTTACAAATTATAAGGAATTAATTTCTACACAGTCAAGTTACTATTAAATAAGTTATATTACAGATTTTAATTTTCATATTTCAGGTTTCATTCTTGTATTTAGTTTCAAAATTCAATGGAAAATCTATTTGCATTAGATGAATTTATTAACCCTTCCAGATTCTGATTTATTGATGAAATATGTAGTTCTTTACTTTGCTTAAGAATAATCATTGCAAGAATTACATACTTTATAAAATAATAATATTGTTCCAATTAAACATTAATTTGTTTTTAGTCAACACTAAGTATGGTAAAAATATATTCGTAAATTAATACAAAATGTGTGAATTTTTAACTTTGTAGTCCGAAAAAAGTCAGCGCCATTTCATTTCTGTAATTCTTAGATTACGCTCTTAACAAAAAACATTTTCCACTATAATTTGATTTATAATAAATATAGATACCAGCAATATTAAATAAACAGAAGATAATTTTTTTTAAATTTACAAAAAAAATTTAACAAGTATTTTGTGATACACATTCACGGTTTGTAATTACTAAATAGTAATTAAAATTTACTAAAAGTAATTTAATTTTTGGGCATTACTGTTCAAAACATTAGTGCTCAAACAATTTAAATTTTGTGTAATTGTAGGTTTGCTTAATCTAGATTAAAAGGAACATTGCCTCAGGATTGTGCCCTGACTATGTAATTTTGTACAATAACTTTTGTTTGCATACTAATTTTTACCTATTTGTTCGGCCATTAGTAATTTATGTTATATATAATTTTATTTAGGTCATGAATTATACAATTTTGATTTTTTTATCATACTATTCTTTTTAAATACTGATCATCATTATTACTGTAATATGTAAAGCAGGTTATTTTCAATTTCAGTCTGGTTCAAAATGTACTTCTTTTTTCAAGAAACAAGTATTTAATATTTTCGCTCCCCTCCCCTCCAAATTTATACAATTCAAATTTCATTTTCCCACTAATGCTTTCAATGTGTTTTCACAATTTCCATACAGATGTGTAATGAGGAATAATTAAGTTTGAAAATCGGGAATTGCAATCTTCAACTCCATTTTTATTTGTTTGAAATTAAATCTATGTGTGGAACATAGTTTTCTAATACATCATTACTACAGATGGGTGAAGCGTAATCGGATGTAATTTTGAGTAGACAAAATCTTTGGAAATGATTATGAACCAATCATTATATGTGTACTAACTGTTCTGTAAACATCAAGAGTGTAATGATTGTTTAAAAAAAAATCAAATATGGATAAAATAAAATTTTTGTATTTTAGTAATACTTAAGAAAGACTTTCAGAAACACTGCTCGTACTATGTATCATTTTATATGTTTTAATTCACTAGCTAATTGTTAAACATTTGTTTATAAAAATTATATAATTTCTCCAGTACTTTCATGCTGTATAATCTTATATCTTTTCATGTACAGCAATTGTTATACTCAACATAATGTGTAGTAAATTGTGTATTTGTGTAATTTAAATATTTGTAAAGTTTTATTATTATAGTTATTATAATTATATGAATAATGTACAAATATGTTAATAATTTCTTTACATTGTGATTCTAAGAGTAATAAAGAAATGTTTGATTAACTTGGTTTCTTATTTTAATACAGGAGAGAAGCCACTTTAGTAGGATCTCCTGTAAGCAATAGTTGGCGCTCCCCCCAGAATCCTTGGAGCTAGCCTCCGTAGAGGCTGGATTTTCCAGTTCAACTGGGCTGCCGTCTAGGGTAAAACATCCCTTAGTTTTATCCATTGCTTCATTTAATCCGAATAATCGGAGATTGATCTTTTTCCGAGGTTTACTCTTCTAGGTTCTTCCGTTGGGATTCATTATCTTCTGTCTTCCGAGCTGTTGACCAAAGTTCTTTCACCTCTTCCACCATTGGGATAAATATTCTTTCGCCATCATAGCCGTTGACCGATATTCACCTAGTACCCTAGGCAGGGACCCATACAAGGTACTACCATCCGGGTCAGATGGACCAAGGTTTTTTATAGAGGTGTTACTCCTCTATCACTCACCCTTCCTGAACGACAGGCCCCGGGCTTGTGACCGGCATAGCGGGTTTACTTATTATCGAATGAAGTTAAATTCCTTGATGGTTTTCGAACTCAAGAACTAGCTTGCTTGAAACACACTTATAAATGAGTTAACAGAAATGAAGAGGATAATCACATACATGCCTAACAAATGTGGTCTAGAAACATCCATTGAAAATATTGATAAATACCATAAGGCTTCCTCATTTTAATTATTTGTGTATAAAATATTAAATACTAAAATATTGTAAAAGATCATTGGAAATTTTTTGAAATAAATCTAAATCTAAAATATTTTCTATATCTATTTTCTTTTATATATTATTTATTTGTATAAATAAGTCAAATAAATTCTATTATTTACAAAATTTTTCATCAGATTTCTTGTGAAACAAATGTAGTTACTCTTTTAAGAAAATTGTATTTTTGTTATACAATTTCATCTTGATTAAATTTTGTTCAAAGGATCAAGTACATTGTGCCCACCATTTATTTTTAATCAAGTGTAGGACAATATTTTTTCTTTACGGAAGAGTAATTGAGCTTTTAAATAAAAGCTTTTTAATATATTGTTATTAAAGAATTTCTTAATAATTTTAAAAAATCCTAATAATCTCTGTGTGTTAACTAGAGTAATATTAAAAACAAATGATTGCACTAACATGTTGTGTAGTATAATTGTTGGTATTTGAGCATACACTAAAACATAAATTTGTTTGTACAGTGATCTAATATTTGGGTTAGACTAAAATGGTTTTGGGTTAGATTACCGAATGTGAAACGTGTTCCTCTCACAGGTGGGTGTACCAATACCAGAAACAATATATTCTATTTTAGTTAGTTACAAGTGGCAAAATGCCTGAGGAGTGGGACACAACTATTTATCTTTCTATATAATATTGTATAGCAATAAATTCATTGGTGGAATATTCTTGCATTTAATACAATGATTACAAGATCTACCTGACACTAAAATATTTATTATAGTTGACTTGGTGATATAGAGTATCTAGTCGATACATTACACACAATGACCTTAACTAAATTATAATACAATAATTAATTTTTAACCGAATATTTCGTATATAAAAACTTTTTGTGATGGATCCAAAAAAACAATGTTGAGTATTTCATGGAATTATATAGTTTAAACCCCCACTTTATCAATTGTCCATCTAGTTCACTATAGTACAACAGATGGAACGATTTTGATCAAATTTTGTGTTACACTTATTTTAATAAAATGTTGAGGTGTGTGTGTGTGTGTTTTGTGTGTGTGTGTGTGTGTGTGTGTGTGTGTGTGTGTGTGTGTGTGTGTGTGTGTGTGTGTGTGTGTGTGTGTGTGTGTGTGTGTGTGTGTGTGTGTGTGTGTGTGTGTGTGTGTGTTACTAATTATAACATAAATAGGAGTAAGGATTTTAATCAAATTTGATGATTGGAGATATTTTGATCAAATAAAATTTCGATAACAACAATAACATAAACAGGTGTAACGATTTTGATCAAATTTGGTGTTTGGTTGCGTTTTAGTAGAATTTTGAGGTGCAATTTAATTTTTTAATTTCCTTAATAAGTATAGGTACAATGTTTCATTGGAGTGGAAAGTTTTTGACAAAATTAGTTATTTGGACATATTTTATCTGTATCTTGATGTGTGTTTTTGTTTATAAAATGCTGTTAATAATTATTTTATAAACAGGTAGAATGATTTTGGTCAATTTTGATATTTTGACCTTATATAAAGGTGTGTTTTTTTTTTAATATTAAAAAACACAAAATTTTGATGTAAAAAAATTTAATTTTACAAAAATAGACTTTATACATGATTTTGGTACAATGCCTCTGGTTATAATGTCTTTACTATTGTTACCTTTTACGTCTTCATACTTAATTTCAGAACTGGCATTTTTGATAACTGTGTTTTAGAATTTACTTAATGTCTTTGCAGCGTTTATTTTTGTGTGTATTATATTAAGATATCGTGGACGACTGTACCAGTATGGCTTAATGTAAATGTAAACTCTACATGTTTTAACTGTACCGAGGATATCCCTGTAGTAGGCCTACTACGTCATAAGGAAGATATGGTGATTTAGGACGATATCTGAGTACCTCCAATGAGTTGCACTTCACTTATTATCTCAAGTCAGAAATAATCGTGCTGTAAAGAAAGTCATCAGATTAGTAAAAAAAAAAAATTAAAAAACTATGTTTAGTTTTCATTTTTGAGATTCCTTCAGTCTAAAAATATATTTTATAGAATTATATCTGTCTTCCGTCGTCTCAAATGATAGAACTGATTTAGATTGAAATTTGATTTGTCCGTTTTATTTAAAACGCACTGACTTAAACTTTTTGCATACAAGTTTTAAACTTTAATTTCTTATTAACATAAATATGAGAAACTATATATTTTCAGACGTCAAATATTCGTATGTAATAACTTCCGGTTTTTTTGTATCAAACTTGTTTCCCATAAATTTAGGCGTCAATTTCAAATTCAATATCCCCTCTGTTTTAAGATATATACCAGTCCTGGAAAAACAAAATTTCAGCCTTTAATAAGAACTTTATAAAATACTTACAGGGGAGTTTGTAATACTAAAACAGATTTTCAAAAACAGGCTACATCTCCACTCCCCATACCCCATTCTCCCTTAGTATCGCCTATAAACTGCGTTGAAAATCAAATGTAAGTTGATTAACTTTATAGAAAACTTACAGGGGAATTTGTACCACTGCAACAGGTTTTCAGAGAAGGTAAGGTTAAACTTCTACACCCCATATAGGCTATCAGGTCTGCATTTGTGATTACATCATTCTCTCTTGAAACAACGTTAGTTAAATTTCTAAGCTTTTCTTATTTTTTGCAACTTTAATTTGAATCATCGCTGGCTAGAGTTAAACCCATTGCGATTTACTCTTATTTAACGACCAATAATTAAGCATTGTTGTAGCAACTCCTGTTTATGAATGAAAGATGGCTTTATTTGGTGCACACAGGCTCTTAAATTTCTTTTGTTTTATGCATCGACATCTGTTCTGTTTGCTAACTGTGACTTGAATGAACGGTTTACTTTGTCTCATTACACATCGTTTCTTATATCTTTTCTGCTGAGTGAGTCATATTTGGTGTTTCATTATTGTGTAAGGGTTATTAATTCTTTCTCATAAACTATTAGTGCTTTAATTACAAACCCTAGAATAAAACTGTTCTTTTGTAATTCATTTACTCAAATTTTTTACTATTTTCATGTAAAGAATAATTTTATTCCCACAACTTTGTAAAACACTCCGAGTAATTACAATCATTATTAATGAGGTGTAGTTATAAGAAACACAACAAAAACTTACACATCAGGTAATGTATAATGTACTATGAGTTGATAGTTAGGAGAAGGTTGTTGGACCAGTACAACTTTGTGCCTTTCTTTGGAAATATGAACCACTTGTTATGTCTGTTGACAAACCTTCCACTAGCTTATAAGAAGTATGATTACTTCAAGTACATGTTCGTAGATAAAGTGGAAACGTATCTGTAACCATACACGGGTAACTGTCTGATGAGCAATTAGAAAGTTACGATGGAACTAATCCTGATACAGATGTCACTTGTTTAGCAACACACACTGTGAAGTATTCACTATTTGTTTATATACATCTGTTCTTTGTCTCAATATACTATTCCTAATTAGGTATGTTTAAACAGTTAATATATCTATTTTACATAGTTTAAAACAAATGGATTTGGGGCTTAATACGTTAATGAAAAGTTAATTGTTTTAGAAAGGGATTTGAAAATATTTTCCATTATAAATTTTGAACAATAAAACCAAAACGTATAAACTAAAAACGCGAAAGAAATTGTAACTACAAAAAATCGAATTTTACAAATATTTTTAATTAAATGTTAGCTTTTTACTTTCTCATGTATCATAATACATGGAAAGTACTGTAACGGCAAATGTGTGTTAACATAGCTTTTAACAAATGCATCTCAGATGTATAATGGTGTACTGTATTATAGCATTGTAAGTTAAGTTTATATATATATATATATATATATATATATATATATATATAATGACATATTTTTATTGAAATACTGGATTATTACAATCTTAAGCTACTGCTCAAGTAAGTAATACATATACAAAAAATCGAGAAACATGTTTTGAAGCCTAAATCATAATCTAGTTTCTAACTACGTAAACCTTACTAGGTATCTAAAAACTTTTTAAGGTAAGTGATATTAGGTTTCATAATTGTATATTTCACCACTAGGACAAAAATTGAAGCTTTTGGATACAAGCTCAAGTTTAAGGAAAATGAGCTATGATCGAAAAGCTTCTTTTGGTCCAAGTGTTGAACTATATTTTTCGTTATACTGCAAATAATATAAGAAAACAATTTCACGCAAACTAAAATGATATAACCTATTTACCTTCAAGTCTATGGTAACGGTTTTAACATTTATTTACAATCGAGAGTATTGGTTGTTTTTATAGATTCTTTACAATCGTTAATTAATTGGTATAAACGAAGTAACAGCTGATGACCTCGACCTCAGGTGATGTTTTTCGTTCCTAGGACCAAAAAGAACAACTTTAGCATCTCAATGCATGTATTGAAAACAGCTGATTTTGAAACAGTATGACGAAAAAACCTTTACGTGCTTTAACGCAGTTTTTGTGGTTTAAAGTATAGAAACAAATGTGATAAGAATCCGTCCACCAATGTTGGAGAGCAACACCATTTAAAACTGTTTTTTTTTTATATATATATTTACTTGTCTCCAAAATTAAGAGTATAGTGTTAGAAAGATGTTTGTTATAAAAATACCTAAAAATTGAGATGAGTTTCTTTAGAATCAAACTTTTTTGTTGGGGTTTTTAAACAATTTTTTGTCATTTTTTAAAAATAATAAGAATTTTACCAAAATACCCTAATAATATAATTTGTTTAACCTTTGGAAAATCATTTTATGATTAATAAATTAAAAAGTCCGAACAGAGAAGTTAAATATTTTATAGCTGTAAAAATCCGATTTTAGGCGTTATGTATACTATTGTATTCTACATTTTAAAGAATCAAATTTTAATTAGTTTCCTTACCATTGTGTAATTAACCAATTCGTCAAGGTGTACATTGTGGGAAATAATCATTAACTAGGGGGGTCTACATTTTTAACAAGAAGGCATACTGTAATGATTGTGTTATATTCTACGACTAAAGACACACGTGTAATTATTCTCCTAACCTAACCTAACCTAACCTAACCTAACCTAACCTAACCTAACCTGACCTGACTTAACCTAACCTAACCTAACCTAACCTAACCTAACCTAACCTAACCTAACCTGACCTGACCTAACCTTACCTAACCTAACCTAACCTAACCTAACCTAACCTGACCTGACCTGACCTGACCTGACCTAACCTAACCTAACTTAACCTAACCTAACCTAACCTAACCTAACCTAACCTAACCTAACCTAACCTAACCTAACCTAACCTAATCTAACCTAATCTAACCTACAGTTATGACAGCTAACAACGATTTCTGTTTGGAAAATAAGGTAATAAAATTTAATGCAGATCATTAATTGGAAGTGTATTAGTAAAGTGAAAATTAGATCTCCGATTATGGAAGAAAAGAAACGTTAATTTCTATACTTAATTTTGGTTGTGCAAGCATGATTGTCACAGCAGAGGAAAACATATGTCATCCATAATTTCAAACGTTTCAGATACAATCGGAAAAATTCTGCAAAAGAAAAACAAACAAGTCTTTAATATAATGTTTCTTCATTACGTTATCAAGTCTGAAAGTCAATACGTTCTTAACATTCCAGACAGATTGTATCTTATCTAGTGTTGAGTCTAAATAACATGGTTTGAAGTATTATCGATCTCTGATATGGAACTTATAGATCCAATCAAGTGTTTAAAAATCCTGACTTCTTTTATGTTTGTTTCACTGCAAATAGTTGGTGAATCTTGGAGAAAAATTGAGACGTAAGTAATTTGAAGCAACAATAACGTTTGGTATTTGATAACAACATACTTAATGTTGTGCTATAATCAAGATATTGTTTGCAAAGCATATTTTACGTGGATAACACTGTTCTGTTAAAAAGGAAGTAACTTTGTTTCAACATGGAATGACCATGAGGTTCCCTTATTTTGAAAGTGAATTAGAATTTTGAGACTGTTTCATAGACGCAGTTGAGACACTTGTAAGAACTAGATTAAAATAAAAATATGTGTGTGTTGAACTACTTAAGAGTTAGGCATTGCAACTTGTTTTAAACAATGTTATGTACTCTCATGTTTGAAATTTTGTAATTTTAGATTTAATACGATGTTTTGTAGATTGTAACAAATGTTTTTTCCAGCATTTACACATACCGGTTTGTAATCTATATATTTTATTAATAATTTTCCAACGAATTCCAACAGTACAACTTATTCTCTGTTTGAAATTATTTGTTAATGATGGAAGTTCAATTTTATTATTATGCATTTTTCGGACATTTGCCATCATTTGTGTGTTAAAAATCAAAACACTCCCCTAATAGTTTGTCACGCCTTCTGGACCACGTCAATTGTTGCTGTATTTTTGATACAACAACACGTATTTGACGTTAGTTGTGTTTTACCGTGATTGTGTGTTTTTGACTTCTCAGTTTTAGCTCTGAGATGCATGCTTAGATATTAAGGTTGGTGGTATTCTTATTTAATTTTATTTCTTACATAGGCTTAATTTCTAGTTTCATGTTTCTTTAGTTTTTAGTCACTTGATAACGGGAATTGATTCTTATTCCCGAAACGTCGTGTTTTGATTTTTAACAAACAAATGATGGCAAATGTCCGAAAAATGCATAATAATAAAAAAGTACAACTTAAATTATTTACAAATATTCTAGCATGATCAAAACAGATAAGGTTTTAAACAAGAACTATTTAAATCAAATTTCGAGGATCACCAGTAATTGTTTTATAATAATAGAAGTGTTGCTTTTGTTGTCCACTCTGACAACAAAAAGATAATCTTTTATCAATATTTGAATTTCATAATTGAAAATTGTATTTTTAATACCATGAAATTGACTTAACATGATTTAGGTGTCGTGTGGATAAAACATTAAAATATAACACGACCAAAAATAAAAATCAGGAAAACATTTGTAATTGGACATGTCCTTTGTCACTTTTCATACCGAACCCATTTATTTGGTAACGCCTCGAATAACGCGAATGTAAATGACCGCTAATTTGATCGGGAAGATCCGATTGTCTCTTTGCGTGAGTATATTACTGCACGCTAATCCTAGTTAACTCAATCACAAGGCTTTGGTTCGTGTCTACTACATTTATAGTTGTACGATTGGTATTCGATGTCCCTATATCGTGCTGCACGGATCTATGCTTACGTATTTATTACGTGCAATACAACTTATGTCTGTCCATGCCCAGCTTATCAGGTCCTTCAACGGTCAATATATCTTTAGAATAAAAATAATCATTATATTTAAAAATTGTATCACATACAAGTGTGATATTGAGAGTAAATTACGATGTTGTATGAATGTACTCGAAACCTATCAAAGAATGATTTATTTTCAAAGTTATTATTATACCTTTTTCGGACATTTGCCATCATTTGTGTGTTAAAAATCAAAACACGACGTTTTGGGAATACGAATCAATTCCCGTTATCAAGTGACTAAAAACTAAAGAAATATGAAACTAGAAACAAATCCTATGTAAGCCTATGTCCGAAAAATGTATAATAATAAAATTGAACTTCCATCATTAAGAAATAACTTCAAACAGAGAATTTTCAAAGTGTCTGCTTATTTTTGTAACTTATAAAATGATTTTTATAAGATTTGTTTTTATTAATTACTCGACTTATATCAAACCCACCTTTAAGGTACAACAACACTTCTTTACCTTATAAAGAAATTAAAAAATGTTTTCAACTTATTTCGACAGTTATGTAGAAAATTTACAGTGTGATATATTTATGGTTCAAAGAATCCCGGGTTTTAATTTAACAGTGTTATCACTTTGAAGAGATATAGGAATTTTTAATATTCAAACAGTTTACAGTATGTTTTTTACTTCTTTTTATTAAAAAATTAATGTCTAAAATCAAGAGAAAATAATAATTAAAAACAAAACTTTGGTTATACTGAAATAAAATTGTACAAAATGAAAAAGCATTATGAGAACTCTTTATTGAAAGTCAGTTTTATTTATAATTTATTCAGTATTTTCTATTCTACTGTGTTTTGGAGAAATATATTTCTTATTCTATAATATACATTCGATTAACAATGTAACAATATTAGATTTTAAGGTTATTTTTATTTTTATACAATACTTTCAAGTTAATGAAAATAAAACAAGACAAAGCGTTATTTAAGTTGAAAGATGTATTACGAAACGTTCTAGGTAATGATTCATTTTAAAGCAGGTATTTTTAAATAGACGTTTCGACCACCCCTAAGTGCAGTTTAATAATAAAATGGTGTTCCCAGTAATCTCTTCCTTGTAGTTTTGTATTTAAGATAATTTTGTTGTAATCAAACGTACAAAATATAATTACAGTTACATTGACGTTTATTTAGAGAATATTTACACAAATTGCAGAGACTTCGCACATTACTTTTATTTTATTGTACTCGCATTTCATCGTTCTCTATGAGATACATGTCTAATAATTTACTCTAGTCAATATGTCTTTAAGGCGATAGTAGAAGATGTCGCATGTAACATAGTTACTCTTGCTATCAGCACGCAGTTGCATGCGTCATGCCATCACCAGTTACGAGTAGGCAGCAGAAGAAGATGTTCCCCAGTACACTCACTAGGAAGGTATGTAAGGTAACTACCATCTTGCACGTTATAGTCAACTCATGTACCGACAAGTTACCTTCAAATAACTTGGGTTCTTGCAGAATCTGTCAAGAGGTTGCTACTGACTGGAATCTTCATTGAAATATTTAATCTTGTTTTTAGTGTAATACTTGAAAATTAAACTAATTACTTATTTATTTCACTATTTTTCACGATTAATCCACGAAAAGATCTTATTTGCTTGACACATTTATCTGGTGGTTTTGAATAAGAATTTACACTTTTTCGGATTGTGGACTACCCACTGTCCAAGAGAATTTTCTACATCATTGAAGTTCGTGTGCTTATTTGGAATGAACATGGAGATCATTGAGACATTATCTTGTTAGGGAAGTTTGACATTTTGTTGATTATTAATTACTTTAAGGGAAATATTTATGTAGAAATACTTTTTAACAAATCAGTATAACTACATAATAACAATTAAAAACAAAAAATACGTGAAAAGACTGGTAAAGTAAAAATAGAGAGGACATTTTAAATTTCATATATTTGGTGGTAAATGTTTTATACTAGAAAGATTATAAATGTAATATTAGTTTTAATTCAAATAAAACACAAATTCTTTTGTAAAATTCTACATTTATTGGTCTAGCCGACCATGGTTTCGTCAGTTACAGCATTGCCAAATCTTATACAAAGACTAAATAACCTAAGATGAAGGAAAGAAAATATTGTACACATTTTAAGACCAAGTCCCGTTACAGGACAATGGAACCTGTAGTCAGGAAACCCAGTAAGTCATAAACTATTTTAGACATACTTTGACAAAGGATGAAGTAGTGGAGAAAAAGAAAAGAATTCTGTTCAATTGTTTAATGGCGAACTATGGTCGGCAAATTCTAATAAATGTAGAATTTTACAAAAGAATTTGTGTCATTTATTTGAATAACATGGAATTCTATTAAGTACCGTCGGTCATTAGTATAAGCAATATTAGTATTAATTATTTTAAATTATCATATTAATCCTCTAAATTTAGGTGGTGATAGTATTCAATCTGAAAGAAATACGTTTTTATGTTCAACTAAGTATTTGTAACTCATTTATGTATCTTAAAGTCAACACAAAATATCTTAAGGCAACAACAATAATCCTAAAACAAAACCAAATACTAAAGTATCATTATAAACCTAATGAGTACCCTCGCATCCATCCATGAACGACATGTTCATGATTGAAAGTAAACAGTAAATCCGCAAAGTTAAATTTGCGTGCAATATGCAATCCCAACATAAGATAATGAAGTCAATGTTATACAATCAATATGATTGTGTTTTGTTACATGCAAAACACATTAAATATGTAGAATGATGTTATCAGAGCAGGATGAGAAGCAATCACACGCTCATATTAACAAGCAAAGTCGCTTTCATTTATTATATTCTTATCTGATTTTTCCCACTTGCAAATGGTATGCAGTTATTCATTTTAATTTTAAAATGTAAAAAAACAATAATACAAATCAATTGACGCTTTTACTAGAATGCATTATGAATTATGTTTGAATCAGTGATAAAAAAGAGGGTTGCTTCCATGCTTGCTGGTGAGTAATGGTCGTGGTAAAACTGTTGGTAATTACAATAATTTTTTAATAGTCATCTTTCAAACTGGGAATTTTCAATAAGTATACACATTGAATGCACAACGTATATAGTATAAGTTAGTTGTAATTTTCAGAGAAAGAATACTCGGCGAACAACAAATGTAAAGTTTATATTAATATATTATACGTATTTAATATAATTTAACGTTTGTTTTGTTTTTTATTAACGAATTGGCTTTGAAAATAGTCATTAGAGTAGCTCTGGGATGTACTGTTATACAATTTATGATATTTGTCATTGCTTTTATACAATATATTTAGTTTTCAGAAAAGAAAATTATGAAAAGAAATTAATTATGTTTCTGAAGTAGATATAATATTTGTGGGTTATTTTTATTTATTTAATATATTAAATATTTTAAAACTCTAAAATTTATCCTTTTGTCAATTGCTTCTAATTGACAAGTTCGGGGTTTTTTTTTTTTTTTTTTTTTCTTTCTTTCTTTTCTCTCTTTTGATATTTCTCATTTTACTTATTATATAGTAACTAATTTTCTGTCTTAAAATTTGTTTTTTGTAAAACAAATAATATATATTGATTAATATATTGTTCAAACATGAATTGTTAAATATTTTGTGCCTGTAAAACGAGATTAACCTAGACGGTAATAATGGTTTGTTTAAAAATAACATGTATTATTTTGAATTTTAAAAAATAACAAAAACAAAATGGTTGTAAGCAATAATATTAAGTTTAGTTATGTTTAAATTAATAGTTATGTTTTTCAATAGGTTGTACTGTTTTTACTTCGTGAATGAAATTGGTTCATAGTTTCTCCACGTGATGAGTATTGTGGCGCTTACATCGCGGGACATGGAAACTAGTAATTTCAGAATTAATCCATAGACTTATAATTTAAAGCTATATGTTTAAAAAGTAACAAATTCTCGTATCTATATACACACACATCGCAATAGGAGTTATTGAGTTTAAAAATGACTTCTAAATCGTTAACTTAAAAAACTAATTTCAAAAGAAGGCAATTATTTTAGCATGAAATTTCAACGTATAAATGAAAAATAATATCATTTAGAAATATTAGAATATTATGTTAATGTAAGACTTTTTCTAGATTTAAACCACTGACGGAACAATATCAAGATTCACATTTTATGACGCTTGCGTATTACATGTTATAACATAACACACCTCTTCGGGCATTAAACTCTCTTTTTCAATTTTACACTTTTAAATAATTAATAAAAACACAAACACAACTTTTTACCTTTCAATAAAATTTTACTTTTACAATATTTTAAATATTAGAAAACAATTACATTTATTAACTCAAAATGCTCTTAACTAATTCTGCATTCACTCTTCACACATTCCTTAACCTAATTTTAACTTCCTTACAATGATTTTTTATTTTACACAATATTTAAAACTTTCTCTAAATCCTATTTGGACATCAACATTTATTTTACCAAGATTATTATTTTTAGTTTTGACTAATGAAACCTTTTTTTTCCTTTACAAATATATATTTTTTTAACTTTAACATTGAACATACGACTTATTGCCCTTTTTAAATTTTTATTAGCACTAACTCTAATTTCTCGGGGTGGAATCCTTTACTGGCTCAATTAAAGTGAAATTTACTATTAATACTAAAGAATGGTTAACAATTTTGTACTTATCAATGGTACAGCACCCTTTAAACTGGTCGATTTTTCACGATAACACTTCACTAACTTTCACTGACTCTGCTTTTATAACTTCACCGGATTTTCTTTTCACTAAAAAGAAACGAAGCACTCACAAATTCCTTCTTGAAGTCCTTGGGTGACGGGTGGGTCCTAACTGCAACTGGTAATCTTCCTTCCTGACGACGAATACTAACTCACTAACTTCTCGTTGATACTAAATTTGTTCTGATTGACTTTCAGCTCACAAACTCAGAGACGCCCAGCTCCTCTGGTCAACAAACAGTTTAAGACTTGTTCTTTCTACTGGTCTTAGAAAACCAAACTCCTTTAAACAAGGTGACGCAGAGACGTCTCGCCTCTTTGGTCAACAGTCCTCGAATAACCTTCCTTTTCAATTTTTGTTCTCACCGAATTTCATCCCTTCTTTTGAAAGACGAGTTGTTTTGCTCCGCGTTGACTCGATTAAATCCTCTAATTTTTCAAAACATACGTTTCTGTCTTTTTAATGGTGGGTTTCAAAATCTGTCCGTTGATTTTTAAAAGCGGGATCTCATCTGGTTGGTCGACCTACTTTCTGCAACTTTGAAACAGTTGGAAACTTTCCTTTCTGAAGTACTGTTAGGGACGCTAACTTCCCCTTAGTTTCTCCTTTTTTTAATACAATTTTTTGTAACATCCGTCCTTGGTCAATTATTCCGTTACTTCTGTTTTTAAGTGTGTAGGTGCGTTTGCTCTTTCAAGGCTAAAGTCCCCTTTTCTTTTGTGTTACTTTTACACTTCCTTTGGTACCGTTACATTCCAACCTTCCAAACTGAACCTGGCATTCACTACATTTTCTTCAATATTATAATTTCTTTTTACTTTATTTTTCTTTGTACATGAATTAGTTAACTATTTATCTTTTGATATCATTAATCATAATTAATTGCAAATAATTAGTTTGATATCGTTACAATGTCTTATGAAATGTTTTTATTACAACATAATTATTTTTTCATAGAATGTTGTGTCATTATCACTTAGAGCTTCCTACATGAAATGGATGAAAACCAGACACTCGATTTATTGAAAATATTACTTTAAAAAGATAATTTTAAATTTTAAAGTGAAGAAGTATATTTTCGTGTTAAAATATTATATTAGAATTTCAAAATCAGGTAGGTAGTAAACGAATTAGAAATGGCAATGATTTTAAAAGGCGATACAAAATTTTTCTACTCTATATTAGGGTTATCACTTTTAGACCATGTGTGAATTTTAATAAAATCTCATAAAGAAGTTAAAAATAAAGCGTCGTCACCATTCTTAGTAAAAAATAAAATAAACAAAAAATTTTAAAAAATGTTTGTAATTAACCAGCTATTTATAACTAAATTATAGTCAGTTAAAATTGTTTATTAAATCTATTACCACTTTACTGAGGTTGGTAATTAGTTGATGAAAAGTGTTTTTATCTATGTGTTAATCACAATTAATTGTTTGAATAAGTTGGTAATATATAGATACATAAAACTAAGATAGTTTTGGCAGGAAATTCCAGTATTACATCAATACACTGGTGTTTTACGTTAATTGACAGGCAAAAAGTTTTTTGAAAATATCATTAAAAAGTTTCGAAGGTGCACAACCATTAAATATAAGAATATATTATTATTTGGAATTGACAAAGTTTAAAACATTTGTGTAGGCCTACACCACATAGACACAGACATGCCAAGAAGCAACTCAAAGTGGGTGGTGGACACTTAGCAACGTTTCACAACAATGCCTGCAGGCCAACTTTGCTTCCACTTCTTCTTCTTCTGCCTAGGCAAGGCAACAAAATACATTTTAATGAATAGTTTGGTAGCAGTCACGTAATTGTTCTTCTTCTTTTCGGGTTAGTTTAACAACACCTGCTCAAAGCATGTTATTATATTGAGATATATGTTACTCTCTTGCCTTCTTGGTAACAAATCCTATTTACAAGATTTAAAGTTAGAGATTAATATTACCACTGAGACACTCTTTATTGTATGAGGTATCAAGAAGAGTAATTCCAAAACTGAATCAGCAAAGTAAAAGTAAAAATCTTAAAAAAAAAAAAAAAAAAAAAAAACATTGCTCTTAGAAAATTAACCCAAACACATATAATTGATTTATGAATAAATAATGAAAAATGTTAAAAATATATTTATTTATTTAACAATTAACAGTTCAACAATTGAAACTCTCAGCAGATGGGATTTGGTTGTAAAATTCAGTGTAACAACAAAGATCCGGAAGAAATTTACTTGTTTAAAGTAAGGTGATGTTGTCCATTTAGCTTTGCAACAAACTTACTGAATATAGCATTCAAAATAGACAGTAAAATTAAGAAATTAACCCTCAATACAAAATAAAAATTAATTATGGATTCGTTTTGCTAAATAAATAAAAAAAAACTGATTTTATACGACGATGTTTTAAAATAATGTTTGAAATTTGTGAGAACACTGCACTAGGCTACTAACAGACATCTTTAAACAAACAAAACTACTTCATTTGTGTTAGAAAAATAACTAATGATACGATGTAAAAATGAAGTTTTTCTTCATTTTTAAATTTAGTATGAAATCATTAGTTTTAAAGTAAAAAATAAAGAATGTCAAACACATTGGAATCATTACAATGGACAGCTTCATTTAAACAAAATAATATTTATACTGTCCTTAAAGGATGTCTAATGTTAGTTGTTGTATGAAGCAGTAGGTAGCGCTAACATGAAGATATGATGTTTGAAAACACAGTGATGTTTTGTTTCTATTAACTTGATGTTGTCAGTTATATACATAAATGTAAATTACACTTCTCCCTACATTTACATAATAATATAAATAATTTTGTTTATTAAACAGTATTCAAAAGCAATACCTAGTTAATTAAGTTCGTGATTTATTAAAAAAAAGAGAAGAAGTTTATCTGGTGTTTCTGTGCATGATAGAATTAATATTTTAAAATACATTACAACATAATTTTCTACTTTAGTATGTATAAGTGATTATTAGCTTTTAAAAAGAAATGTTGGTGTTTAAACTTAAAATTTGATGTTGCATGCTGACGTAAATAGAAATATAAAATATAAAGTTTGTTTTAAATTATTCGACAGTTGACTAAGAAATAAAATATCTTATTTAGCCTAATTGTAGCATCAAGGTTTTACATTCTTTTTCATTAGCTAGAGGTGACAGTTTTGATTTAGCGGTGTAGACAAACGAGCCTGATGTAAATTGATTTGCATCTAATTTTCGTTAAATATGAAGGATTATGTGTAAAAACTGTTGTGTAAAATTATCTACAAATATAACTAATACATTAAACAAATTAATCCTGAGGAAATAATTGGTAATATTACAAATAGATTTTGTGGTGTTTTGTTATAGGTGAAACATTGTAAATTTATCATCACCTTGTTTAGAAAGTTGTCATAGCCTATATTGTCTTTGTTGAGTCCTAAATATTTTCATTTAAATCTAATTTATGCTGGTAAGTGTACAATTTTTCAATAAGGCAAATTTCTTCAAAAAAGAGTTTATTTACAGTTATCTTCAGAGAGGTTAGGCCTTGTTAAAAATTTACATATTATAAACTTAATTGTAATCGGAGCTTTTCTGACCTATGAATTTAGGCTAAAGAAACAAATCCTCGTATTGTGTACTATGATAACTCTTGCATTAGATTATTATTTATCCTAACCAGGAATAAAAACCTATTATCTATTTATTATTAGGTGTTTGTTGTTTCAGTTTTATATATACAGGAGTTTTAAGGATTTCTTTTTGACGGTAACTTTGCTACTCATGAGATACGAACATATTTATTGTTCATATTATAAATACTACAATTTAACCTTGAACTTTCCACAGTAATTAGTGTAAACCTTTCACAGATTTGTGAGAGTTACAGCCAGGTGAGAAGTGAGATTATGAGTGTCATTTAACTTTCTTTTACCTGCCCTAAAAAGGTATTCAATTGTAATACAGAATAAATATAGTTATACAGATAATACTGTGACAAAGTTCATGAAACTTTTGTAGCTTTTCACCAGAGCAATTAGTAAAACTATCTTCTCTTTTTTAAAATTTAGAAATTCTAAAAAGTTTCATCGTTATTTGAAAATCGCATCTACGAGTTTTAGATAATTTAAAATATAAACGCTTAAACTACACTAATTACAATAAAATCGCTATAATTAGTTTATAAATTACAAATTTGTGTACAAATCTGTTACTAAACTTATAACAATATTAAATTTAAATAATTTTTTATAGTTAAATATCTGTTACATTTTAACTTTAGCCATTATTAATCAAAGGCAGGTCTTTCGTGAAAATTATCTCTTTAAAAAAAAGGCTGTAGAAAATGGTTGCTCTTAATAGCTAATCACTTTGGAACACAGCTTCTCCCACGCACTCTCTTTCACACACACACACACACGCGCGCGCATACAAAATTTATTCTATTGTCAGGATATGATTTTAGGTAGGAATTTTAAAGTTTTGTTTTCTTAATAACGAATGCTTGGAGTGTGACAAATTATGTTAACGTTTCATAGAGTTAAATAGTTACATCCTGTAAGATAGAAACGTACAATTTTAATAAAGTGCGTTATTCTAGAATGGTTTAACAGATTGTGTGGTGAAAAGGTTTGCACTGCAACACAACACCTGACTAGTAGCCTCCAGCTCAGAATGGCACAATCAGTTCTTGGCTAACTTGAAATCTGCAAATCACAGTTGCAGACTGTGGGACTCGTAATTACATTAAGTCATAGTACACCTTGCTTCATTGACAACTTACTTTACCGATGAGTTATAGATACACTTCTAGTGACATATGTGAATTATCTAGTCTATTACTTCACTGCCCACGCTTTGGGACTGTAAAAAAACATCGCAGCTTGAAAGAGAAACTGAATGAGATGTGTAATAAGTTGTGTGGTTGTGGTTTTGTTTTAGAGGGAATATACCCTAGAAGGCGGTATTAGGCTTGTTAAATAGATTACGACAATCATATATAATCGACTCGTGTTTCATAGATTTATAAACTTCTTAGATCAATACCCTAAAGGTTTTCAAAATCGAGTGATTTAAAAACGTTTTTCTATTCACTTCATCATTTAATTCCAAAATCGTAACGGTCAAATATAACCATTTGAAGCTTTGTACATTTTATAGTAAATTTATAAAATAGGTATTTATGTTTTTAAAAACAAATAATTAGAAATTTAAAATGTGTAAGTGTTCTAAATGTTCTGATGATGCCTGACAAATAAGCGAAACATCTGTAAACTTTAACAGTTTATGAAAGGTTGCTCAGGCAGGTAAAATATCTATAAACATATCAAATGATTATATTACAATGTAGTGTTAATACATCAAAAAATATATAAAAACAACGTACAAAAAGCATAGGTCTGAAACAAGATTCGCTTTTACAAGACTACTGTCTTAATAGACATTTCTCTTATTTTATACACCCTTTTGAATTTTAATATGATAAATTATTTTTTAATTTTTCAAATTGTGACCTTTGGTGAATTGACCGTGATGTACAGTAATTAAATAAACCGATTAAAATTTGAACAATGTAATTTGTGTGATACATCAGTTTTGCCAACTTATAAAAAAAACACGAGTAGAAGTGTTGAGCAGAGAAATTTTACTTTATGAGATTTATATATACTGTATATTTTTATGTACAACATTTTTGAGTGTATAAAACAGTAATTTGGGTTTAACATTATTATTTTACGTTTTGGAACATAAAAGAATACAACATTAATGGAAATTTTAATCACCGAATCGATTTGGTTCCAGTGCGTTGTATAGAACCTCGCTCTGGTCGGAGACTACGGTTAGTTGCAGCTTCTGTGTCCAGCTCTCCTGAGATCTTGTTCCGCCTACGCAGTCTTGCCAATAACTCAACTGACGTTTCACAAAACCGGCTCTTGTTTTCTTCAGTTAAACTGGAGCATAATTAATACCTAAATGGAAGTTCTGGTTTGCTCGATGATTAATCAGTGAGATTTCGCTGCGTATGTTGTATATTACCGCACTTACATCCATGGATAATTTTATTTAATAGTGCTATATGTTATTTAATAGTTGCTGGGTTTGTATAAGATTTATAAAATGTAAGATCTATTTAGCCTTGTAACGTTACAGACTGTCCTCGTTTTTACTACATGGAGTCATGACTCGAAGTCAGGCATTTAGTCCCATAAAAAAAACAAAAGTGTTAGTTTTAATAAGATAAGTTTATAAAATTCGGAGAGTTTTATGGTTTACAAAATGAATCGATGAATATTTAATTTGTGAATGTGAATACGTTCATATCATATTTAATATCTCCAAATTTAAATACGCCAATTAGAAAACGTTTGTGCGAAATATTAAGTATGGTTCTAATATTTATTGCTTTAATATCGAGGTATATGCGGAATTAAATTCTATAAAATCAAAACTATACTACTTTTGCTATTTAATAACTGTTTAGTTTTCAGATGTGACAAAGGCGCCGCGATAGTAAATGGCATACGTGTATAATTTGTCAGTTTCAGGTTTGTTGAAATGTATATTATACATAAAAAAACTAATTATTTAGTCTAAAATTGAAAATTTGTAAAACTTGATTACTTACAAAACGTGAAAAGGTAAAATTATATGTTAGTAAGACACTATTATTTGGGGGTATTATTATTAGGTTTCGATCGATTTTAGAAGATTCCACTTTTCTTAGATAAAAAAAAAATTGAACGGTTGTAAACATACATTATATATGCTGTACAAAACAGTTTAATGCAAATACATTATATAACATCAAAAAATATTTGTATATACATATTTCTGACAGAGGAGGAGTTATTACCAACCCTGACAGTGAAACAGAAAATGTTCATACATATGATATATAGAAGATGTTAAAGCTTTAATGATGGTTGTCATCTCCAGAGGTTATAAATGAAACATTGTAGTTGTATGACTTTGTAATAACATTTCTATTGTAGAAATTGTCCATAGATTCTTGGGTATTAAGAAACACATTTTTATTACTTTTGTGTTTTTCATTTTCAAAAACAACGAACCAATAAGAAATACCTTGTAAGTTTTCCTCCTCTAAATATTTCTCTTCAGAATGTAAGAGAACATATTTATATTCTGTTAAGTAAAAGTAAACGATTAAATCAATGTAAATTGTTAAGAAAGATAATCTATATTAAGTAGATAACCATGTTCATTCTAAATAAGAAATAATTCACCTGCATGAGAAAGGTGTTAATATATAAAAGAAAAACGAGGAGAAAAATGAGTAAGAAAATGATAAATTTGAATTTCTTGAATTTAAGTTTAAAGACAATTTTGATTAAAACATGAAAACTGTTGCAATCATTTTTTTAAACATTGTATTCCTCATTTTTTACTGATAAAGAAATGACAGGAAACAATTAAATCTCTTAATTAAAAAAAAAGTTTTAACATATTTTATATTAATTTTTTTTTTTAAAACATGAAAAAACTTTCAGTATCAACTATTGATTAGATTAAAAAAAGATAGATTCCAACTATGTAAATTGATAAGAAAAATAATCTAACTATTGATTAGATTACAAAAGAGATTAGTTACAATTTTAAATCAATTCCTATATCTAGGCTCCCTAATATGGAATGTTTTGGTAAAGTTCTATAGAGATTATGAAATACGTGGAGGTCAATTGGTCAGAACAACACAAGTTAGCACGAGTATGAATTTACATACTGCATAGATTACAATATAATGAATAGAAAAGTATAGAATTTTACAATGTTTACCCGATCTGCAAATTCAAAACTGTAACAAAAATGGTAGATTTTATAATATTCCAAGTACACAAAAATTGCCTTAATTTATAGATCATACAAATTGTTTTCTGTATAAAAACGAAGGGTCTGTATTGAACCCCTTATTTAGTTGGTACACTTTCTTTTTTATAGATATTCATTGTATTTTAATGTCCTATTGATCTAAAGTCTTATTTTATTGGTTGCTGTATTTTATTTGGAAACATTGTCGGTTCATTAACAAATAGTAATTAAGATATTTTTTCTTAAATTATTATTTAATCCTTTTTTAGCTTGGAATTTATTTTTTTTTGGCCATTAATTAAGCGTTACATAAATTTATTGTAGATACTATTTTTTTATAATAAATAATACTGCTATACTTAGAGTATTATCATCAATAAATTTCTAAACAGGTTTATTGGTTCAAATATAAATAATAAATATTATCCACGCTAAAAGACATTTTTAGCTGAATCACGTCAGTAAGAAATTTGCCTATATTTACGTGGTTCAAACAGAAAATAAGTAATTATAGATTTATTATTATTTATTTATATCGTTTTTTTTAATCATATAGTACAACCAAAAAATGATTACATAATTCTTTTGTTACTAAAATTTAATTTACAAACTAAAACCAAAATATTAACTAAAATACATAATTCTTCATGTAAAAATATGTGGATATAAAAAGATCTGTCACTAAGGTTAAAACCTATGTAGAAAGCCTAAAGAGAAAAGACTCCAAGCATTGAAAATACAATAAATGAAAACTGGAAAAACTGAATAGTGACAGTTGAATGGGAAAAAATATCATATTACTGTACAATTAACCTAGTGATAGATTAAACAGCTGTTTTTCCAAGTATATACAACATAATTCCAAATTACTTTTCTGTTTCTAGATAAGAATTTTAAACACACATAAAATAACCTGGTCACAATTAAAAATTCAGCAACAAAAAATTTTTATTTAGTCAGTTTCAATAACGTCAAATAAGGTTATTAAAATGTGTTTTATAAAGATCACTTTAAAGTGTTTTGTTCCTACGTGACAGAGAAGTGCATGTGATTTTACAAGGTTATTTTTTTAGAGTGTATGGAAATATAACTTTTAAAGTTGTATATTTGATTTTAAAACACAACTAAATAACTGTTTCTTGTTTAAACTATTTCATTCTTCTACCAGAGCAACTAGTAACACCGTTAGTTCCTACAATAAACATGTCGAGACCAGTGGTACCACTTTATTTATAGCATTTGCCAGTAATAAGGTCTACACTACTGTAAATAAACTGTTAATTATAAACTTCTAGGAGTTGCAAAGCAAGAAAAAAAAGAGTAGATAGCCTAAAGAGGCATTCCGTTTTGTATTGAAACTTCAGACGGAGAAATAGAAGCATGTCAATCAAAAGCACCCTCTTCAACTGTCGATCAGCTGTCGTCGAGGTCTATGCAAAGTTCCCCTTATGTCCAACTTATGTCCAATTGATGGATTCAGGGCCTTCATTAGCTAACCTAAGCTAACTTAACAAATAGTATTACGTTTAAAAAATAGAGGAGTAAACGTAGATTTCCTTACATTACATTCGAACTTCGCTGTTGGTGGCCTTTGAATTTAATAAAATATTCTACGTAATCCTCAAATATTTACATATACACTCTTTTAAACCAATTCACATTTTGTGCAGTGAAGTTCTCAATACTTAGTAAAAAGCAGAACAAGTTTTGTCATTTCGCCGATCCGTTTGTCTGCAGATTGACGGACGCTCTTTGCTCAACTCTTCCCACGATATTCACTCTGTGCTGTCTTCAACCTCATTGAAGAGTCCACTGAGCTCCAAATTACATTGGTTCGCCTCATATCAGCTGTCATACTTCAGCCGGATAATAAGCTGTTTAGCATACCCTGGTACATCTGAATATAACTGTAGTTGGGCAAGTGGTATTGTTTCTTACAATCATGTCGGTTTTAAATTTATGTATTACTTTAGACAACCTTATAATTTGACAAGGTTCTTGAAATTTTTGCGCTGGGGAATTTTCTAATTGAAACTAAAGTATTCCACTCCTTATGATTCTTTCAGGTCAGGTCTCAGAAATAGCATTAATTTGTGTTTTTATATAATATGTCTTTAAGTATTAAAAAAGTTACAAAATTAGAATTCGCATCTTATCTATTCGCTTCTGTAAAAAAAAAGAAAAGTATTAAAAAAAAAGAAAAGGTAAACACCCCAACAAGAAAAAATTGAAAAATAAATATAATTTTTTTGATAGTAAATAATTTAGAATTATGCTGTTAGTGACATTACTATTTTCTTAAACAAGTTATTTCTTTATAGTTTCATTTAATATTAACTATAGTTTAATTTAATTTTGTACAATAAAATAAACTTCATTAATAATCAAAAAATGTTCTTTGTGTGAGGAAACAGTCATTACTTAAGATTTGATTTTGAAAAACATTAATATTGAAACACAAAATCAAATGGAGAAAGGAAGGGGATCGATTGCGTTGTCTGGTAGTTGCGTTGATTGTTACTCAACTACTTCATATAGTTTAATAAATAGTATTGTATTAATCTTGATGACTGTTTTATTTGTTCGTCATCACCTACTGCTCGGAGCACACTAGACTAATTGTTGTACACATCTTGTAAAACAAACTTTGTTGACCCAAATCACTTTTTAATCTAGACAAGAGTATATCACATATGATAGACGAAATAAGTTAAAGCGAGTATATTTGTGCAAAGAAAGATTACAACATATACGTGTGTAACTTGAAAATAAATTTTGTATTAACTTTCTTACATATCCAATTAAAATAAATTATATTTGTTTGTATATTTTTGTTTAAATAGCTCTCTTTTACTGTTATTTTCTTTGTTAATGAGTTTTAACCATTTATTTATTATTGGGGGGGGGGGCTGGGTCAGTTGGATTAGAAGGTACTCTCCTTGTCCAACCAAGTTTTAAATAGTATTTGATTGAAATTGAGTATTTAACATCTGCTGTCAATGTTAATTAAAATTGTTCTTTTCAGGTTTTCTTAAACCGTAATTTTCTTTCATTAAAAAAAAAAAAAAAAAAAAAATGTCACACTGATTCGGGCGATGAATCTTCATTACTCAAGAAAACTAGAATGATATCGATATTGTTGATTTTGTAAAATTGGGCCTTTTATAACAGCTCTATGGAGAATATTTTTAAAGATAACTCCGTACGTAATATTATGATAGTAGGGTTCAATCAGTTTCTTTTGGGTCTTTAGAGGATACAATTGTACAAAATTTCATCAAAATCTTTTTGTCTGCTTTTGAACTAAATCTGAATTTTGAAGTTGTATAAAAAAACGAAGAAAAAATACTCAAGATGTGTCTAATTACTAAATTTGAATCAAATTAAATTGGTCCACTTGAGTTTTGGAGCAGTCATCAGATGAAAGACATAATTCCAAGAACTATATTTTTGTGCTCATGTGTTTTCAAAACTCGACATCAATTCTTTTTATATGACGTATTAAGTTAGAAAATAATAAAAAATTAAATGAATTTAGACAAACGGAATCCAACGTAGCTCGCCATGTTGTTACACAAGCAAGACCGTTGATTGCTTGCTAACTAAATGGTCCTCATTACCTAAATATAATCCATCACTCACTACGTCATGTGAATATTAAACAAATCTATTGACCCACGATCGCTTCTGTGTGCATCCAGGTTTACAAACCGGAATATTATAATTACTTTACTCATGTCTGCCTTCATTTATCCTCATATCACTTTCAAATCAAAATTCTAATCCACGATACAGCTTTTATTTTTTGCATGTTTAGAAACGTACTTGGCATTTTATATAGGAGTTTATGAGACATATTCACGATGTCATCATGTGTGTTTATATCCTGATTGTTGTTGAAAAGGGGTTAAATTGAAAAACTTTAGAAACATTATTCGTGATAGGTAAACGTAATTAGGTAGCTATGTGTTACTTTAACAATCAATAAATGAATTTAACTGCAAGCTATTCATAGATTTAAAACTCAAAACAGCCTTGTTTTCTAAACCTCCTAATATTATAAAGTTATAATATAAGCTGATAAAATATATTTTATAAGTACAGAATATTTTGGATCTTACAGGAAAACTGTATTTATATAATGATACCGGTAGAGAAAAGTTTATAAAGTTATCAATTGTTGAGAAGATTGGATTCATCAGATTACAATACGTGACGTCACTGATTGATTAGAAATTGATTGTTGAATTTAGAAACGCAATGTTGAACCTAAGATTGGCATAGTTTTGTAGCTATTATCCCTGTAGTAGATAAAATAAATAAGGTACATTATTAGATTATCACTGCTTTTCTAATGCAGAAGTAATACGTTAATAAACCGTCTAATACGTATTATGAAAATGCCATTCTCCTTAAACGCTCATTGCTTTAATATCAATTTACAACCAATTTTTTTTTCTCGTTTAACGTATACTTTCATAGTGAAAGTTTACTTGCAATAACTTTAAATTGTGCTGAATTGAAGTGAAAAAAAAATGTATAACTTGTTCTGCTTACATCTGAAATTAGAGTAAACTTCTGTTATCAGTGCACATTTTGAAGTTTCCACTTTTCAACAACAATCCATCGATTAAGAAGCTTGAAAGTGTAGATACTTCTGGATTTCAGTGCTGAATTTAGAAATGATACATCATATTCAATGACTGGATTTTTGATATTTAGGTTATTTACGCAAATGCATATTGTTAGTGTTACAAAATGTCAGTGTATCATAAAAAAAAAAAAAAACTAAATTTGTGTGTTATGTACTGGCATTTCAATATTCTGTTTTAAGATATAAGAGAGATAGGTAGATAGAGGAATTAAATCAGTTTTTCATGATAATCCACCTTAACGTTATATTTCAAAATGTGGTACATCTCATTGTGATAAAGGAGGTTCTGGAGTAAATGAGTTTATCATGAAACCACTTAATTAGGCTGTTTTGAAATGGCTTATGAATATTCTGTTTAAAGATATGAGGGAGATAGGTAGATAGAGGAATTAAATAAGTTTTTCATGATAATCCACCTTAACGTTATATTTCAAAATGTGGTACATCTCATTGTGATAAAGAAGGTTCTGGAGTAAAAAAGTTTATCATGAAACCACTTAATTAGGCTGTTTTGAAATGGCTTATGAATATTCTGTTTAAAGATATGAGGGAGATAGGTAGATAGAGGAATTAAATCAGTTTTTCATAATATTCCACCTTAACGTTATATTTCAAAATGTGGTACCTCTCATTGTGATAAAGGAGGTTCTGGAGTAAATAAGTGTATCATGAAACCACTTAATTAGGCTGTTTTGAAATGGCTTATGAATATTCTGTTTACAGATATGAGGGAGATAGCTAGATAGAGGAATTAAATAAGTTTTTCATGATAATCCACCTTAACGTTATATTTCAAAATGTGGTACATCTCATTGTGATAAAGGAGGTTCTGGAGTAAATAAGTGTATCATCAAACCACTTAATTAGGCTGTTTTGAAATGGCTTATGAATATTCTGTTTAAAGATATAAGAGAGATAGGTAGATAGAGGAATTAAATCAGTTTTTCATGATAATCCACCTTAACGTTATATTTCAAAATGTTGTACATCTCATTGTGATAAAGAAGGTTCTGGAGTAAATAAGTGTATCATCAAACCACTTAATTAGGCTGTTTTGAAATGGCTTATGAATATTCTGTTTAAAGATATGAGGGAGATAGGTAGATAGAGTAATTAAATCAGTTTTTCATGATAATCCACCTTAACGTTATATTTCAAAATGTGGTACATATCATTGTGATAAAGGAGGTTCTGGAGTAAATAAGTGTATCATGAAACCACTTAATTAGGCTGTTTTGAAATGGCTTATGAATATTCTGTTTAAAGATATGAGGGAGATAGTTAGATAGAGGAATTAAATCAGTTTTTCATGATAATCCACCTTAACGATACATTTCAAAATGTGGTCCATCTTATTGTGATAAAGGAGGTTGTGGAGAAATGAGTGTATCATGAAACCACTTAATTAGGGTGTTTTGAACTGGTTTATCAATATTCTGTTTAAAGATATGAGGTAGGTGGTTAGTTAGTGTATTTAATTTAGTTTCACCTTAACCTTACATGATACACCTTAACGTTACATTCAAGATATCATCCATCTCATTGTGAAAATTAGGTTGTGGAGATAATTTAATTTACCACTATATTACGTATTGACTTTCCATTTTCAGTTCAGTGCACACGTTTAGAATGATTAGTTACATTTTCATCTTAACGTTTAGTTCAATCATTATTACGTAAAGGAGTCCAGGTCAGTGTTCCAATATCTTTACAATTTTGACTATTGGACAACTTCATAGTTTATCTAAGCAAACTTGCTAAGGATGTAGTTTAGGGTGTATTTTAAAGAGTAACTTAATATTGAAAGGAGGTGGTTGCAATGGAGTGAACCTTTACATCGAAATCCAAAGTTGTAGAGTTTATTCTAATCATTATCTCTTTATACCGACCTAAAGGTCTTCTCATTCAAGGCTTTATTAGAAATTACTCTGATGATTTCTTAGAACTTAGAGTTAATCCCCAAAGTTCTTAAAAGCGTACATTTCTGTATTAAAATTATATTAATAGAACTATCTGAATATTTTGCAATTACGTACTATTTCAGACTTTGCATGAGGGAGTGAGAAGAAAAGGTTAAGTAGGGAAATATAAGGTTAGAGGGGAAATCACAAAGACAGAGGGGAAGAAAGGTATGTTGAACACATAACAATTTACAAATACTGAGCGTCAATCAAAGTAGAACTAATCTATATAAATAAACATAGAGTAAACATGTAATATTTATGATTTAACATAAATAATGTATTAATCTTAAAATAAAAACACAGAAAACCTTATTTATGAGACACAATATGAATCTGTTTCTAATATGTTTGTAATTACGGGTGGTTCAATTAAGAGAGAGTAAATGAAAGAACATTATTCTATATTTGCCAAGTATTGATTGAAAGCTTTACATTATAGAAATGTATGTTTAATACATTTATTATGACTTCCACCGTAATTACTACAGAACATATGAGTGCAGTAATCGACGTCACTACATTCCAGGCGGTTTCATGTATTTTAATTAACGACACGTACATTATTATTTCATTAAAATACGTACACACGTATTATTAATTTCATCAGCTATTACTAAACTTATTTTCAATTCTTAAGCTTATTGATTGCCATAAATAATATTTTAATGAGATCTTCTGAAGTAACAACTAAGAACAAATCGTTGGAGTTGAAACATTTTCTATTTTGTTAATTTCGTAATATACTCAAACAGAAATAGTATGCAAGATTTATATCAAGATATAGAAAATACAAAATATAATGGAGAATTAGTTGATTCAACTTCATACGGGCTTCGTAGTTGTTTAATTTCACTCCAATTTGTTAGCCACTTGTGTTCGAGTCGGCTAATTGACACTGACGGGACTTTTGGACATATTATTAATTGTAAAATTTAAACACGTTAATTGATTGGAATTAGCTTGAACACGTAACGAAAAACATACCGCTAGCTTATGAAATGTCGATTGTTTCAGAATTGTATTAAAAAATTTAATAATGTTGTTTGATTTGTGTTTTGTCTTTAACTTAAGGAATGTGTTTACCAATAATGGGGTTTTAATGCATCTAAAAATGATTGAATTGCTGCAAGTTTATGAAAATAAATTACTTTAAAAAAAGATGATTCTAACATGATCGTATTTTAAATTCCCACATATAAAATGGACTGATTAATTTATGTCTATAGAGAGTGATTCAAATCATCCAATCCAAATATATTTATGACGAATATTTTAATCCTATTTTGATATCTCACCCCAACGATGGATGGATTACTTTATGTCTATAGAGAGTGATTCAAATCACCCAATCCAAATATATTTAGGACGAATAGTTTAATCCTATTCTAAAATCTCACCCCAACGATGGATGAATTACTTTATGTCTATAGAGAGTGATTCAAATCACCCAATCCAAATATATTTAGGACGAATAGTTTAATCCTATTCTAAAATCTCACCCCAACGATGGATGAATTACTTTATGTCTATAGAGAGTGATTCAAATCACCCAATCCAAATATATTTAGGACGAATAGTTTAATCCTATTCTAAAATCTCACCCCAACGATGGAGGAATTACTTTATGTCTATAGAGAGTGATTCAAATCACCCAATCTAAATATATTTAGGACGAATAGTTTAATCCTATGTAAAATCTCACCCCAACGATGGATGAATTACTTTATGTCTATTCAGAGTGATTCAAATCACCCAATCCAAATATATTTAGGACGAATAGTTTAATCCTATTCTGATATCTCACCCCAACGATGGATGAATTACTTTATGTCTATTCAGAGTGATTAAAATCACCCAATCCAAATATATTTAGGACGAATAGTTTAATCCTATTTTGATATCTCACCCCAACGATGGATGAATTACTTTATGTCTATTCAGAGTGATTCAAATCACCCAATCTAAATATATTTAGGACGAATACTTTAATCCTATTGTGATATTTCACCCCAACGATGGAGGAATTTATATATTCAGATATAGGAATCTATATCTATTCAGAGATATTCAAATCACCCAATCCAAATATATTTAGGACGAATTGTTTAATCCTATTTTCATATCCCACCCCATCTATAAATGGATTACCTTTATGTCTATATGGAGTGATTCAGATCATCCAATCCTAATTTATTGGCGCAAAGTTCTACCTCTAAAATGTTTTTTTTAATAAATTGAAAGGCCCCAAAAATTATATAGTTTTATGGATGTTGGATTTGTTTTTAGAGATTTTAAAATGTAAACATGGGCCAAGTTACACCTCACTTAACTACTTCTTGATAAACAAACTTGGAAGGATAAATATATTGTTCTTATTTATTATAATTTTATTTACAATTTTAAAAAGGAACAATAATTTTCCGAGCTTGCTCTGAATGTAATCAACAAGTGTCGACCAATCTTTAATAAACATTACGGCCAATTATTTATAAGAATCTACACTTACAACTTGATCACAAGAACAGTGATGGTTTAATATCCACAAGAATGTAATTTAATGTTTTAAGAAGGACATTACCATAGAGAAATATAAATACAACAGTAAAATAAAATATTCACCCATACGAACTACATCAAATGATATTTATAGATAAGAGGAATTTTGTATCGTATAAGTACAAAAATGGAAAAATGAATTAATACTAATTTATCTAGTACCTTAAAATAGTCCAGATTTTAGTGAAATGTGCTTCGCATATAAAATTTTATTGTTAGTTTAAAATGTATTTTAGAATTTAAAACATATATTCAAGTTTAAACAAAGGATACAATGGAGAATTTTTTTAATTGTGTGTGAAAAACAATCTTAAATCGTTATGGAAAGTATAATTTAAATCATATTTATATCAAATACAAAATAATATTGAGTGATTTCTATAGTCCACTTAATTTATCAAATGATATTTCTTCATTATAAATTCCGAGTCTATATTAATGGTTCTACATTTTTACACCTTATGTGTTGAAGTTATTCTAGAAAAGTCCAACATTATAAACACTTTCTAGGGATAATTAAACGTTTGGATTACCTGTAGGCGTGTTTCTTTGGGTTATTAAGGCGGACTACACAACTTGAATGATGATGGCGATAAATTATAACCTATTGAATACATAATAATACATTTAATTTATCAACCTATAAAACATTACCAGTTTTAATTTTTCACTTAGACTAACGAAGACCGAGGAGTAGTGTAACACACATAAATCCAACAAATCATTACCAATTAGCATTCCTATACGACTGATGATTTTTACCACAATTCTATGACCCAAATACTAACAGCTGATTTGTAAAAGATAGAAACAAATTATGTGAATGTTTTCTGCAAACTTAACTATTTGTAATTTCTCTCTCTTCTGTCTTACACATTTATGTTATGTATTTAAAGAAGAGCAATCACCAGTGAAAATTTTTATATTTCTGTACTTTTATTCTATCAACTTTATATGATTGCAATAAGAAGTAAAGTAATGATTGCGTAAGAGTTAGCTTGTTAGCGTTGCAGTTACCTTCCCTGGTTACAGACTTATTTCTTCTTTAGTTCATTAGTCAACCACCTACCTACCTGTTGCCCCTAATAAAAGTCTACCATTAGTTCTCTAAATGGTCATCATATGTTGATCTGGTCAGACCATTACTCTAGACACACAAAAACTGTACTGTGTTAACACACTACATAATGAAGGTGTAACCCTGCACACAACTGTAGCGTTACATTTCTCAATCTTCTTTTCCTCAGATATTGCGACATGTTAAGATGATTACTTGTCGATTCACAACAAAACATATCGTTTATCAATTTAGATAAACAGTTGTTAACATTGACCTTTTGACACATATATATCTGCGCAGTTGTTCTGGAAATTAAGATTAAATATAAATAAATTTAAAACTGTTGGGTTTAAATTGTTCAAAACTATTTTTATTGAGTTTAAATTTTATTCTAGTTTACAACAGGTGTATTTCATTTCAGTATTTTAAATAATTCGATCAGGCATTAATACTCTAATGATTTTGGTCATTTGAGAAAATTAGGAATATAAGGTTACAAAACTGAATGTAGCAGATTCTTGGAAACCTTGTAATTGTAGCCTATGTTTTGAACAAAGGTTCTAAAATTTAAGATCATGTTGAAAAAAAGGTTTATTGGTATTAAAATTTTAGTTCACATTTGGATTGTCCGCTCTAAATGTATGAAGAGATATAGAACATATTAGTGTACTCAAAAAAAAAAAGTATAATTCATCACTAGGACCAAAAGTGAAGCTTTTCAAAACAAGTTGAAGTTTAACGGCAGGGCGAAGCCGAGGCCGGAAAATGAGCGAGGTGCGAAAAGCTTCTTTTGGTCCAAATGACGCTTTTCGCCATTTGACCAAAAATGATGAACTATATTTTTCGTTACACTGCAAATAATATAAGAAAACAATTTCAACCAAAAACTAAAATGTTATAACCTATTAACCTTCAAATCAATTGTAACAGCTGTTTTAACGGTTATTTACAATCGAGAGTATCGGTTGTTTTTATAGATGCTTTACAATTATTGTAATTAATTCGTATAAACGAAGTAACAGCTGATGACCTTCGTTACACTGCAAATAATATAAGAAAACAATTTCAACCAAAAACTAAAATGTTATAACCTATTTACCTTCAAATTGATTGTAACAGCTGTTTTAACGGTTATTTACAATCGAGAGTATCGGTTGTTTTTATAGATGCTTTACAATTGTTAATTAATTCGTATAAACGAAGTAACAGCTGATGACCTTCGTTACACTGCAAATAATATAAAAAAAACAATTTCAAACAAAAACTAAAATGTTATAACCTATTTACCTTCAAATCGATTGTAACAACTGTTTTAACGGTTATTTACAATCGAGAGTATCGGTTGTTTTTATAGATGCTTTACAATTGTAATTAATTCGTATAAACGAAATAACAGCTGATGACCTTCGTTACACTGCAAATAATATAAAAAAACAATTTCAAACAAAAACTAAAATGTTATAACCTATTTACCTTCAAATCGATTTTAACAGCTATTTTAACGGTTATTTACAATCGAGAGTATCGGTTGTTTTTATAGATGCTTTACAATCGTTAATTAATTCGTATAAACGAAGTAACAGCTGATGACCTCGACCTCAGCTGATGTTTTTAGATCCTAGGACTAAATAGAACAGCTTTAGCAACTAAATGCATGTTTTGAAAACAGCTGTTAATGAAGCAGTATGTTGAAAATAATCTTTTTTTTTTTAAATATCACCCTGTACACGACATTTAATATTTTTAATATTAATATTTTGAATTTAGAAACTGTATGGTTTAAAATTAAAGTTTTATTCGTTTAAATAAAGATTGTAAAACTGAAGAGTTGATTTTCGAAATATTATTAGTATCATATCCAATACAGTTTCAATAGATATACAAAATGGAGAGAGCAGAATAAAATATTGCCATTTTGTATTTTGATGGATAAATTTACAAGTCAAATCTTAAAAATTGTCAAAATTATTTAAAAAGGCGTTACACAATAGAAAAATACATTTGTAATGGGACGAAGACTGTTTTCTATCTTAGAGTTGTAAATTGGTATCCTTCTCAGTGCTCTCATGTAATAAGTACCAGTGTGGTAATCTCCAGGTACACTAGGTGTTCAGCTAGTATTGGGTTAGATTCCTCTCTTTCATCTCTCTTGTTAACTTCCGACCTTGGCATTATTAGATCATAGTCGTTGATGACCGAGAGCATTTCCGCCTTTGAATTCAAAAAAAATTTTTTTTTTAAAATATTGATACTCAGTGTGTTTGTATAATGATATGTTACATACAGCTTGGTTTTATAAATAGATATTCTTAGCTCAACAATACTTGACAGCTTTCGTATTTATTTAGTTAGCGTTAAACAAATGTAGTGCATTTTGATTATTTTATTTATATCCGTTATCCCTCTATGGATTAAATCGTACAATCAGTCTTTGAGGGTTTCCTTCGGTAGTTGCAGTAGACATGCCTGTCTTGATATATACGTTACTAACAACACAACTATGGACTCAGTTCGTTAAGATGGCCGACTGAAAGTATAATTTAGTCAGACAATATGTGTTCCATCCGAGCCGATAAGTCTGTCCCTGGTGTGACGCGTTTGTCACAAGTCATTCTGGTTTGGTAACTTGTAAGAATTTTTGCATAACATCATGGTATCATGTCTGGAATAACCTTCTTGATATGTTAGTGTCCGGTAACAATAGACTAACTTGATGAAGACATCGATTGTGAGGTGGAGGAACCTGACGAGTTGTTTCAAAGAGCTTTAAACTAGTCTTGTCCTTCATTTTAAAAACAAAATGAAATTTATTTCATCTTCTTTCGAAACATATGGATATAGAAAACAGGACTATTTTTTTTGCAGTTGAATTTATTTTGTTTTGTTTTTAGAAATGACTAGTTTTTGTGAATTTTAAAACCCGCGAATGTCAAGGATTACGTGTTATGGCTCGACCCGCCTTGGAAACCCGAGATTGATATCTAAAAGCATTCGTCAATCTTTCATCCTTCTATGGTAATCAGTTCTACTTTGGACTTTAGTTCCTGACGAAGAATGAATTATAACTAGAGATCCACATTGTAAAAACAGATGTTTATTGTAAAGTTTGTCTATTTATTTTGTTTTAAACATTAGAACGCAATTACGATTAATGTCTTCAATATAAGGAAGTTAAATTCGTTTCTAATTTATTTGATTCTATCTAAATTAATTTATTTATTTGTTTACCAATTAAACAAAATAAGGTTAAACAAAAAGTCGACCGTTTAGACTAGCTTTCAATTCGACATTCACAAGAAATGACCATGTAGAGATTGGTGACGGAATGGGCTGCCGGCAGTTAGCTCCAGTTCATTTGCGTTAACATATTTATTTCACGAATGTCTATCATATACAACATGTGGTCTCTAAAATTTTATGGTTTCTAAGAAAGAAGTTCAAATTTAGACTTGTGTTTTTTGAAAGAAAGCGCGATTATTTAAAAAAAAAAGAAGAAGAAGATATTTAAGCACCGTCATTATAATTGGGCTAAAATCATGCAGCTGAAATTGAGATAAATTACCAAAAGTAGGAAAAGAGAAACTTTATTATAACCACTTTCAATGTCTCAGTTGACAAACGGTAAATCTATCATCCGAGAAAAAAAACGGTAACTTCAATGCAATTTAGTGTCATGAAGGTTTGATTACCTGAAGAACTGAGGTTCAGTTGTTCAACAAATGATGTCTTTATTGTTAAAAATTGTGTTTCTTGTATTCGGTGATTTGTTCAATTCAATTATATTTGGAATAAATGTTTACAATTGAAGGAATCAACTATATTATAACTTGCATAGTTATTTTAATACTATTATAATAGTGCATTTAATTTGTTTTTAGTGATCAAATGACATTTTAAAATTTAATTACTGTTACTTTTGAATAAAATTGTTGTTACCAGAGTACACAATTGAATGATAGTTCACAATTGACCTTAGCAGAGTCATTGAGTTTAGTAATGGAAATAATAGAATCAAAATATAGGAGTTCAATTTGTCTTGGAGTCATAAGGCTGGTAGCCTTCTCCACTGCGACCCACAGTAGATATATCGTGGAACATAATATCCGACTAAAACCCTTACAAGACACACGAGGACCTTGATAGGTATTCTTGTTGATTTCACACTTTTCCGAATATACAGATTCCCTCTTGTACGGGAGGAGTTCTACAGTCTGTCTTCCTTCGGTTCAGAACCCACAAGTCTTCTGTTTTAATATATTGCAGTATAAGTACCCAGTAAAGAGGTCAAACTAACAGAATAACTTGAAAACTATTTGGGCGAGGTGCATTCTTAATTATTAATCAAATGGAAGAAAACACAATTCCCTACAAGTAATACTTTATTTGTTCGTCATTCTCATCTTCATCCAGAAGTTTACTTTACATTGAACTACATTACTGTGTTGTCTTTTGTTTGGTGATTAAAGATTCAACAATGTTTCTTATTTCACGTAATAAACGAATACTATAAATATAAAGATATTTTCAAATTATGACCTTATTGGTATGAGATATATTTAACAATGATGAACAACAGCAGAAACACGTAAATCAGTTTAAAATAAATTAACGGGACATATTTCGTATCAGTAATATAAGTTCATGTATTTCGTCAAAGTAACCTCTGAATTTTTGAGTTTCAGTGTTTAAATACTATACTAATTTTAATTTTTAGGAGAATAAAGTACAATTTGAGTTAATATTAAAAATATAAATTTATTTATTCTTTAAAAATGCGCAAAATTTCAAACTCGTATGCTGGTAAATTCACTGTGACTATAATGGTTAGGTTTGAGTGTTATATTTTTCTTGATAAAACCACGAATCAAATCACCTTTTTACTATTCATCATATAACATTATTAGCTCATTAAGATGACTGACAAAATGTAAGATCACGCTTCAACCTGTCATCAATATTCCGTCCAGCCTAATCAAACGGAGAAAGTAATAATTTCTCACTGAAATTAATTACGCAAAGTCGAACAGTACATAATCCTTTATCAGTTTGATCGGAGTTCGATTACCTGTCAGGATGATGGAGGACGCAGCTACGCGAGAACGCGCGCCCGCTTGACAAGTTACAAGCGCAAAAAACACGGGTGACAGACCGCGGGGACGGATCATTAGTAAAACCACATATAAACTGTGGCCACTGCCATATGGAATGGAATACCTTTCACCGCTTCGTTTTGTTTATAAATACTATTAAACTGATGCTAGGGTTTAGCTCAACTGGTATCTCCTTTTTAATTGACATTTTCGCTTGACACAATGCACAACAACGGGCATGGGCTCGATTTTTTATCGTAATGAAAATCTGACAGAGGTTGAGATAGCGATCTGCCTAGGGTTGAATGACTTTGATGTTCAACTCGTGAGATTGTTTGCAGATAGTCTACCTCTACACTTGCTCTCTTCTCCTGGTGCTCTTCTCTGTGACACTTTAGATTGTTGTCACTCTTCTGGATTGTTGGTGTAAGTTAAGAAACAAACAATGTTTTGATGTTGAGTCAAACAGTGAATTTAACCAATACGTAAGACATAATAAAAGCAGTTTGACCGTTAACTGATATCAAGATGAGCAAAATGCAACAAATATGATGTCCTAAAATACGTCTACAACCAATTTTATTATAGTTTTCAGTGTAAATCTAAAACAATAAACTTTTTTGGATATTTACTGCAATTTTAAATCATTTAAAAAAAACAAAAAAACTTCAGTAGTATAAAAATATGTACCTGATATTCTGGTAAGATAAACTTAAGGCCTTGAAAACTGAATTGTTTAATATGTTAAAAATTATAAACTTGAAGGGAATGAATGGAGCACCATGTGAAAGATAAACACCAAAGTCCGAATTTAAGACGAAAAGTTTAAAGACTGTACTTATGTACGGCTTATAAGTATATTTATGTATAAAGCCCCCCCCCCATTCTACAAGTATCCTTATTTCTGTACTATAAAAGGAAAATCATATGCATTTCATAAGTCTAAAACAGATGAACATTAAACAAATATTAACATTTCTTTAATAAATCGAGAAAAACCTATTCTTAAAATCAAGGTAAAACATATATATATATATCGCTCGTAAATATTTTAAATTTTGTAAAAAATAAAGATGAAAATTTAAAAAGAGGATAAATTAAAACGAAGCAGCGTACAAGAGAATCGAGTACTTTGAAGTATAAAAAAATTGTGATGTCAAGTGAGTTAAAAATTCAAGGTGCGCTTGAAAGTAATTCCAAACCAATCACAAGTTTAAGTAAAATAAATTTAACAATCCATAATTTACGAATTGTTTCTACAATTCAGATACTATAGAAAATACTAAAATTAATACCATCAAATATTACTAGTTTTCTCTTTAAATCTAAGGCTTAAGAACAAGCTATTTTCATAAAAATTGCAATAATTTAGTGCCAGTTTAATTTACAGTTCAGTAAATAAGCCCTCTGGTTTTTAGTTATGGTCACATTGTATTTGTAAATCCATTCCACTGAAAAGCCTTCGTGATCATTATAAATGGACTTTAGCACTACAAATGACAGCCTAGTCGGATCAGATACCGAAGCTAAGTTCCTCGTAAAATATCCGGCCAATTGAACCAGTCACTTCCTCAGACCGAGCTGTCACACTTCATTGCCGTCTTTCACCTATTGTCTACTTCAAATCTATTGTTCCTGATGACACAGAAGGATGTACAATGGGAAACATTATTACTGGTCACTATTTCCTTCACTCTTCTATGTTCTAACGACGCTTATTTGATTTGCATTCAATCTGGCATCATTACTTTACTTGTGTAACACTCCTTTGCCGATTTCACTATGCCTTACCTCGTCTACTGTCATTTATATTTAAGTAGTAGTGAATTTTGGAAGCATCAGGAATCTAATATTTTGTTCATTTATTAGCTTTTACTACTTTCTATAAAGAATCGACTGTGTCGGTTGACTATCGATGATAACATACCTCATTCTCGAGAATTGCAAACATATTCCAAGCAGTTCAAAAATTAGTCTGATATGGATAGACCTATTATTTGTATAAATATTTCTGAATATGTAACAAAGAATGAAATTACTAGGTAATTATTAAATGACATGGACGTGAGCGAAGCAAGTTTTTTAGTTAACAAACGATTATATTGATTTCAAATCAATCTCAATTCTACATCAAAAGATAAACTCCATTAAGAATTAAAGTTTTCATTTATTGACTTGGGAAAAAGAAAAAAAAAAAAAAAAAAAAAAAAAATGTTGACCAACTTACAAACATTTCGAGTCATCTATTGAACTCTGTTCCTTGGCCTTATATGACGAAATTAATAATATAGTAAGGTAACCTTAATTTGTTTTTTATGGTTACTTCAATCAATCAGCTGTTGATATGATGAAATTGTGGAAATTATTTTAATCTTTTAGAAACAGACAGATATTTTGTAAGTTACTGTATTATTGGAAAATATTACAAATCTGCCGTGAATTGACATATTGTCAAGTTCTAATTAAGTGAAAAATAGTGATAATTGGTAAAATAATATGTTATTTGGAGTTCAATATTCACGGTTCCTGTTTAATCTACGAAACTACCCCATTAATCAGTTTCTTGATGAAGATGATTTCCATTTGTATGTGTTAAGGGGTGTAAATGTTATTTGGTAGTTGTCGTTGTTATATTGTTTATTCAGTTCCCTTATATATAGCAGTATTTATTTTTTAAACAATGAAACTTTTTTTGTTAATATTAAAAAATAAATTTTATTTCACGTAATAATACTAATATCAACTTTAGGTTTCCAGTGACATATTTAAAATACTTTTACAACAATACATTTGCTAGCAGTTTCTTTATAGCCTTAGCTTGCTGTCTTCTTCATTCTACAACGTTCATTCAGTCAATCTTGAAGGCTTCATTTAACTAATTTTCAGTGTTCAATTTAACATAACTCAATAAAAACAAGTTTTACTATAAAAACATCACATTTGATAGTGTGACACATATTAAAGGACATTCGAGTGTAGATTTCCGTGGAATTACTTGGAGGAATGTAAGGTCACACCATGTAAACACAGCTCCAGACACAGATCGCAGTTTCCATAATTAACATTACAAATAACGTAGACTGGAATTCCACTCTCTCAATATATTTTAAGACCATCATATTGAAACATTTCAACAACTAGTTGGAGTTGAGGAGTGTAGTAATATAAACAATAAATAGTGATGCAATTTTATTTAAATTTATTGCTGTTATGAACTTTAATTTATCAAATGAACAGTCCAGTACTTTACTGTATGCAATATGTGAATAATTGAAAAGTAATTGTTGCACAAATGCCGTTAAAGGGGGGGGGATACATATATGACATTAAACATTTTATTGAAATACAATATTATGATATATATATATATATATATATATATATATATATATATATATATATATATATATAGTACAATTTATTTGTAATTTTTTTGATCGTATTGTTGAGTTTAAATGCTTTGGTAATACTTCCATTAAACTGAAAGTAATGTCAATATTTTTTTACTAACACAGTTTTATTTTATGCTCGTTGGACAGACGAGAGTGGGAGAGTATCGTAACGCATGAAGCAACCCAACCCCAGACAATGGACTTTTTGGGGGTGTCAAGTTCCAACACTTTAGTGGAGTCCAGTATGAACACTTTGGTGGGTGACAAGTCCGAGAACTTTGCCGGTGTCAAGTCCGAGAACTTTGCCGGTGTCAAGTCCGAGAACTTTTGCTGTTTCACGTCCAAGCACTTTGGCGGTGTCAAGTTCCAACACTTTAGTGGAGTCCAGTCTGAGCACTTTGGGGGTGTCAAGTCCAAGTATTTTGGCAGTGGTAAGTCCAAGCACTTTGGCGGTGTCAAGTTTCAACACTTTAGTGGAGTCCAGTCTGAGCACTTTGGGGGTGTCAAGTCTAAGCATTTTGGCAGTGGTAAGTCCAAGCACTATGGCGATGTCAAATCCAAGCACTTTAACGGTGTCAAGTCGAAGCACTTTGGTTGTGTCAAATCCGAGCACTTGTCCAATTGCGCAAAAGTACTTCACACAATTAATTTAATTTAAATTCTATTTTTAATGTTTTTCGCCTTTGAACTTGAAAAAAAGTACAGAAAACTATTATTCTACAAAAAATAGTACTGTATAGATAAATGATATAAGCAAAGTGATTTTGTAAAAAACTACTTTTGTACAACAAGAGGATTTAAAAATCAATTAAAAGTGAAAATAAGCTTCCGACGAATAGAAAGTTTGAACAATGTATCATTGAGTTTAGTCATCATATTAATACTATTAGCAGGACACTTTTAAAAACTGAAGTTATCAACGAAGAAGAAATTTAAAGAAAATCTTATAATTAAAGTTTTTGTTTTGTGTGTGGAAAGTATTAGCTAAACTAATAAATTCAATGATATACCTACACACTTTGATAATTAAATTCCAATAACATACACTAGAAATAGTTGTCATTCATAGTTCTAGTTTGGTTATTTACAATAATTTTTCGAAGATATAATTTTATGTTAACATATCTTCTCTTAATAACGTGTCAGAATGTTGTTTGACAAATTATCTTGTTATATATGCCATCATAATATGTTCCATTATAATATGAAAGTGTTGTATATTTCCATCAGACAGATGTTATTACAGGGCGGTGGTCCTCTTCATCTCCTAGGGTCATTTTGACACCGAGACGAGGCTTACACTTCTGCGTGTCAATCAAAGTATATTCTGGGTGTTTTTAACGTCGGGTTATTGAGAAACTGTAATCTTAGTGTCAGCTCTGATACGTCTAGATTGGGAACAAGATTGTTAAGGCAGATGTTTTGGTTTCTTTACAGGTTATCTACTATAATTTATTTGATATGTTTTGGTATTTATATTTAGTCTATTTTTCATCTAAATAGAAATATTCGGATTGAACGCATTCTACATTTTACGACTTTAAAAACAATAATAAAGTTTAATAATAAATGTTGAGCTTGACTTATGAGAAAAATTATACAGTATAACAAACACACAAAACACAATTCTCACAAAAAATACGCCTAATTATCAGACGCGTTTCAACGACAAGGTCGTCATCTTCAGTGATACACGAGATACACTAATCAAACTATAACCTGAGTAACTGAGTAATAAAATATAACTATAACTATAACTGTTATAATTTTGGGTAATTATATAGCAGAGTAGCCTCACTTCAAAATCAATTTTTATGGGTTTTATTCGTCAAATAAATGTTGGAAAAATATTTTATTATCGAAAAAAAGTGTCGGAAAGATGATTACATAATATAATTACACAAGAAAATCTTAATCTCTACTACATACCTTACTTCATAAGAATAAATAATGTTTTCTTTGCTGTAAATATGTAGGGCTGTATTATTATATGTCACGAAAGGTTTGGCCAGGTTGTTATATATATATATATATAAAACCACCTGGCCAAACCTTCCATACGTTTATTAAAGTGAATGTCATGAGTATGAAAGATAACACAGAGTTAATTTTTTCACGAAAAAACAACTTATGTAATTATATTATGTAATCATCTTTCCGACACTTTTTTTCGATAATAAAATATTTTTCCAACATTTATTTAACAAATAAAACCCATAAAAATTGATTTTGAAGTGAGGCTACTCTGCTATATAATTACCATAGTTTGATTGGTGTAGCTCGTGTATCACTGAAAAGGACGACCTTGTCGTTGAAACGCGTCTGATACTTAGGTGTATTTTTTGTGAGAATTGTGTTCTGTGTGTTGGTTATACTGTATAAAGTTCAATGTTTAAAAAGTAAAATGTTGTAGGCTTACCTTTGTTCAATTTCACTAGCTAGAATTCTTGGTTTATGAATAAAATTACAAATATAAATTGATATACTTGTAACACGTCGGGTTTCATTCAAGGACAATAAGGAGATGTTACAATATAGTAGATATTTTTTTTTTGAGGAACGATTATTTTTGACATTTGCAACTGATGCACAAAATATGAAACATTAATTACAGTTACACACAAGACTTACTATTAAATACACTACTTTAAACATTTGCGAAAAAAGTAATAAATATATTAAACTAAAGTGAGTCAATTCCAACATCCTGGTAATAGATCATGCACTCTGGAACAAACTCAATTGTCAAGAAGGGGGAGGTGGCGGAAAGGAAACAAACTATTATTTGAACCTTTACCTTTAAAATATATAACATAAACTATTGTAGAGCTTGTAGTAATCATTTCAAAACGTAAACCTATAAATTACATATTGTGTTAATATCAAAGACTTGGCTACGTGTAAGGCGGATGTCTAACAATGAAAGGTTGTTTAAATAATTATCTTTTAGGTTGGCAGGCTTGTGCATACTAATGGGGATTGGCTCGTGCCTCGACAATGTAAATGTCATGGCGTCTTTTCAATTATTGTATCTGTCTCTACATACAGGTGACTGACTAACGACAATTCACAAGGCCTTTACCATATGGAAAGTGACAAAATTTACTTCTGTTTTTCAACAAGTTATATATAGAGGCTTTAGTTTTTGTAAAACAAAATTATTATAATTATGAATATTTAAGAAACTCTAAAGTTATCTATTTTACTTTCTCTATGTGTATAATAACTAAATTAAAATAAGTTAAACACATTTTAAAATATTTATTGTTGTATGTATTTGTATTCTATATAAGGTTTGTCTTTATAACGGCTGCGTTTATGGCGATTTTATTTTAAATTTAGGACGGAGAAATCACTAGAATTATGCAACTGCTGTAAAATATGTCTTGTACTTGAGACATTATAATAATGCAATACTACTTTTAAAGACGAAGGAACAGGTAACTGTAATCAGGAACAGGCCGCCTACTTTTCGAAATACAGAAAATCTCAAACAACCTTATTATATACTGAAATATTAATAGATTAAGCCAGATATTTGAAGCGAGGAATTTGGAATTTAGTGGCTGTAAGTTATCTACATAACAGATTCACTAATATGTAAGATATAAAACAAAGGTGGATACAATTGAGTATATCCTTTTATATTGTACTGGACAGTGTGAAAAGAGACTTCAACAGTCTGTAAAGGAAGAGAAGAGTTATGAATGGGAACAATAAAAATCAATCCACTTCTTTAGGATTTGGCGCATAAAGTTAATAAGAGACATCTTGATATGGGTGCTTTGGGGCTGGACACTTACTTATCAGGAACAAGAAAACGAGACGTTATAATTTGCTACGAAAATAACTTCTTCGTTGCAGTTAAAAGGTTTTACTTATCACAATTAAAATATATAAATTTGGGTATAAATAAGAATCTATAAATAAAATATAGAATAGAATTGAGGTTTAAACCATATTATAACAATTGAGTTATTACACGACACACAAAATCCAATTGAGGTTAGTTAATAAGACAAGAAATCAAACCTCGTAATATATTTTCTTAAGCTTCAAAAAATAAAATTTTAGATTTTGTACGTTATTACCTACAATAATTAATGCTCCATATTAAAAACGGTTAATAAATCTGTAAAAATTTGGAAGTACCCAAAATGGGGTTCATTTAATTTATTTCTTTTGTTGTTGACAAAATCTTGTTGTTTAACAAGTGTCAAAGCAATTATTATTAGGTACTAACATGTCATTAAAACAGCTGAAATATCATTAAAAATAAATACACAGTTAGATTCAGTAATTCACATAGAAACAAAACAAAGTTCAATTACCAAGCAGTTTCAATTACACATAACATACAATAAATAAAACAGCCACAATAGCAAGTCCCCAAGAATAGCTTAAAATGTTTTTAGCTACAAACACCTTTCATGGCAGAGAAACTCCTCCACAGAGTAAAATTATCCAGATAACAAAAGTTGTTTTAGGATTTTTTTAAACTCATTATAATTTTGAATATTTTTTAAATATTTCTGGGAGTTTATTGAACAAAGCCACTACAGCTGATGGTAACTTTTTAAACTTACTTAACCTATTTATAACTAATAATTATTATTACACAAATATTATTTTGTAAAGTCAAAAAACAAAATATTGAAATCAACACTTTTGGTATGTCAGATATATTGATTTCAATATACACAATAGTGGTCAAACATTGTGGTAGAAAGAAAAGGTAAACACTGAAAAAAGTTAAAGAAAATAAATGTATTGGCAAAAAATATAGTCAATTTTTTATTAATTATTTAACGATGTTGTAACTTCATAAATACCAAAAGACTTTTATATGTAACTTATTTGTATGAAAAGAAATGTTTTCTTTTCAATTTATTATATTTTTTTTTTACAAATAAGTTAAATATATCGTAAAAACTGCGACAAAGTTTTCATAAAAACAAAACATTCTAACAATTTTTTTCCAATCATTTACACCATCTCTAAAATTGAAAATTCGTTGGTGAATTTGAACTTTTGTTCTAGTTTCGGAAACTTGAAAACGTTTGAACAGAAGTCGCTGTATTTCTTTGAAAAACGACAGATTTATTCAATATCCAAGTAATTGTCGTTTTGTATGGAATGTTTTAAATTACTGGAAAGTTTTCCTTGGTGCCATGTGTGTAGGTAACCGGTAGAATTAGACACGCTGCTGTATAACTGGACTTTATCTTCATGCATAACATTAATTTGCCCTATTGATGTACAGTTTACTGAGTATATAACATTATTTAATAATCCTCACTACCGAGTGTGGTTTATTATATATTTTATATAAGGTATGGATTATTGAGCCTGTAGAAGTATTAATTAGATAACATTTAAGTTTTAAATTTTTATAATCATACTCTAAGAAAACATTTCGTAATAATATCAAGTATTATGTCACACAATAATGTGTAATATCTTGTAGGCGATTTGAAAATCCAGTCCGGGTTAACACAAAGGCTGACATAATTTTAATCGAGATTGGCAAAATGGAATATTATCTAACGTTTTCTAATCAACCATGTTTTTCCAACTTATTGCCCTCTAAGATTTAAGTTCATAGGAAAGTAAATATTAGCTGTATCATTCAGCTTATTTCAAAAAGAACGGAATGAATTAGGTTTATAGAAAAGTGAATATTCCTTATGCTCAATTGTTAAGTCTCATTCAAGTTATTTGCAAGAAGCCCTTGTAAATTTAAGTTTATAGGAAAATGAATATTAGTTGAAGCCAATTAGTTTAGTTTAATTTAGCTTATTACAATGACACTTTTAAGCTGCAGTTAAAAACAGTGAAATGAAGGTTAATAACACAGTCGAAGAAATATTTTCTTGCTCTTTCATCTTTCATTAATATAAATCTCAACCTTTTTTTTTATCACAATTGTTTAATAATAACATGTTAAACACAGAAATTTGTTTTATAATTTTGAAGTTTTTAATGTTGTTTTCTTTAATTTGTATAAATTGTTTCAATAAAGCTTGGAACGTTTAAAAAAAAGTTCATTGAAGTATTCGTTAAAAGAAAAACCTAAATTAACCTGTACACATTTTAATCTGCCTTCACTATCTCAGAAAATATAGCTGAATCAAGCCAATGAATCAATTTATAAATAGCCTAAATGATATGAGCTTATTTCAATCAGCCAACAAATATGAGGCTCGCTAGAATACTTTAGATAATTTTCCAAAATTTTAACTTAGGTTATTAAATACTCATTGCATACGCCAAGGTTGTTTTTTAATACTTAAATAAAATATTAAATGTGATATGATTCTTACTCGTCTTGTGGATATAATTATTTTATTTTAAATGAAGATAAATGTATATTGCATACATTGTACCAATACTTAATTTGTCTGCTCCCTTCAGGAACTCAGTTATATTGAGTATATATCCTATCTGGGTTTACACGTTTCTTTTTGTAGTCTTGATTTAGATTCCCCCCATTCATCTTTGCTATCAAATATTTCTTAATCAGCTCTTTTTCTCTTCGGCTCAGAGATTATTATAGTATTCGAGGCTTAGTTGTCTTTATTTCAATGATTAACGTTTAGTTTTTACCTTTAAAAAATAATCAGTTGTCTTCTGATACAAATACATACTATACACGAATTTTTTTAAATCTTAGTATCACAAGAAAACAGTAAAAAAATATAATTACGAATTTTCACAACGTTCCTATAAACACGGATTTAGTTCCATTTAATGTTTTACAAATATCACTTAAATATAATTGAATTTTTTAAAATCCTATTGTTTAATAACAAGAATAGATTTACAAATTGACACTTTTATATTAGTCATATTTACAACTAGTTACTTCCGAAGTATGTCAACCCTCTGTTTACTATAAAAGGTCCATAATACTTTCTTACGCTTGTATATGTCCAACTAGCTTTGATCCTACTAAACCTAAAAGGCCAAATCACGCTAGGGTCACTGAAGTAAGTTGGGGGTTAATAAGGCCGGTTCTCTGATGAGCTAAGTTCATCCCACATTCATCATATCTGATCAATAACAGATTGTTCCAATTGTTTGAATGACTATTTAGTCATGCTTTCTAAAAGTGTTTAGAGCTTAGGTTAATGCTTGTCTAATTGTCCGGCATGAGTCTGTCTGACCCAACACGTGTGATCCAACACGTCTGGGTTTCTGATTGTATACGCCAATGCAACCACCGTTAATCCAATCCTTGTGTATTGGTATAGCTATGTTTAATATTTAAATGTTATTCACCTTTTGAGTATCAAACTTTAAAATAACAGTTTAAGTTAGAAAGAGTGTAAAGTTCAACGAGAAAATCGTTATATATTTTTTTTGTAACATACGAATTTAAACACTGAATATCCAGTTTTCAGTCTTAAGATAGCCCATCCTATGTCTTTTCAAAGTTTGTAAACAACAATAAAATAAAATAAAAAAAAATAAATAAATAAATGTCAGATGTATATATAACTAAATCCAGAAACAATTCGCAGGATCAAGCTTCTGATTTCAGTATGTGCTGTATTCTATAATCTAAATGTTAGAACTAATTATCAATAAATACTTTCTTTTGTTGACTGGTTGTACATCGAAGTTTGAATTTGTATTATTAAACTTCGTAAAAGACATTTAACAATTTTTAAAAAAATGTTACAAAAGGAATTTATACAAACCTTAACTAAGGAAACTCGCAAGAGAAGAAATCTTATCTATATCTATATTGTTATAAATATCAATAATAACATACTGTTTAAATATTTGACAATTATTTTAATTTATCCTGTAAAATAAAAAACCTCTCTTTGAGTTCATCTTAACTTTTGCTGTATATAGCTATGTTATATGATTACTTATTTAAAATATTTAGAGGATAAAGTGTTCAGATTATATACATTACCTATTTTTATTACTACTTAAGTTAGATTTAATAATATTTCTATTTAGCTATCACAGGGGTAGAAACTTACGAAATGTAAGCATATTTACTTTCATGACTATCTAACTATATAACATTAGAAAGTATATAGACATTAGTTTATTAAAGTGAAATAATAAAATACATAATTAAAAATTGAAACTAAATTAAACAATTATGATTATCCGTTTTTTTGTATGACGATTAGGTTTTTCTTTCCTTGGAAAACCTGAATGAGATTTTCCCACTCTGAATGAACACTTAAATGAACTAAGAGTGACAATCGAAAGTTGATCACTTATTTAAAAAAACTAATGTTTGTATTTTGTAAGATCAGTTGAACTTCTAGTTCATCTGATATCTTTCCTGTACAAAAGGCTCGGGTTTGTCAAAGAATAAAACCTTTACAAGTTAAGCAAAAATTAATTAATAACAGCGATTCATCCCTAATTGTAAATAAATCTCTTCAACTTCAGCGTCGGTTGAACTATGGAAGGTCTAACGAGATTTGTAAATACTAAGTTATATTTGTTGATAATAAGGCTCAATTAGACAATATAACAATTAAAATATAATGATTTATAAACAATAATAAAATCGTCTATCCCATGACTGTAATTCATTAAACATTTAACTATTTTTGGTATCTGAACAGAAGAAACGTTTGACATTAAAAAATGTTTTTGAATTATGGTGAGAAACATACTATTAGAGAATTGCCGCTTCCTTCCATCAGTGACAAGTATTTTATTTTATTCTATAATCGTCTAAAGAGTTTCAAATACGCTATGCTACGAGCAGGGCTTTTCAATTTCATGTTTTTTGTTTTGGTTTTTTAGAAAACGGTTGTTTTAAATTTGCTCTCATACTTGACCTTTGGCGTCGCATATATTATGTTCGGATATGTCGTATTATTTTTAATAATGTCTTTATTAAGGTGCACTCTTAAATCGATGTAAAAATAAATTAAAAATTGAATAAGTAAAAAATTGTATTTTTATACTGAAGATATATTCTGGGTTACATATTATATCACTTTTTGTTTAGTTAAGATATCTCACTTTATTAAAAACTGATAATTATTAAAAGAACCAATGCGTTGTGTTCTAAACCGGATTTCAACAATCAAAACAAAACTTTACCAAATTACTTAATTTAACTTCACAGTCCATCAAACTATATAATTTAACACTTTGTAGACCAACCTTGACACAGTCGGTAATCCCTTCATATCTATCTTCTCACACGCATACCAACAACGATCTTCCCATGCCTACTTCACATTAGGGAGAGAAATATTCCTTAACATTTAAACAATTATAACCTTTCAAAAAGTTCCTTTCACCATTACTTTTTCTTCAGGACGACAAGAAATTGTTCCTAAGGCATGTTGTAGCCCTATAATTTCATTAATGCACATCACCTATTTAATACAATAAGACTAACCGAAAAGACTTCATCGCTAGGGTAAGACAGGTTGTCATGGAGATGATTACTCAATTACAAGAACAGTAGGTGCTTTTAAATATAAGAAAGATTAGTGTCTGTGTGGATTAGAGTAACGGGGTTATAAACGATATGTATTCATATTTTTCTTTGGTACATAGTTTACAAGATTAAATTAGTATATTTTTTATTATTTAAGGAGATGAAGTAGAACATGTAGGTTTGATTACGTTGTATTTTATATTGCATTAATTGTAGCATTAATTTATATTATATTGTAGCATTATATTGCATTAATTTACAGTAAAAGTCTAAACAAGAATTGTTTTTGAGTTGTACAAACTATTGATTATTTTTTCCAAGTTTCATGATTTGTTTTCAAATATTGCTGTATCTATCTAAATGTTTGAACATCTTTTATGAAATATAGTTATCATAAAAATTGCAAAAATTGGATGAAATATTTGTTTATAACGATGATGATTTTTAATGATATCATTAAATAAACAGATTTTGAGTTAAATCGAAAAAATTAATGTAATTATAATAAACCACATGGTGGTGTCTGTTGGTATGATTTGGTTAAATAAATTGTTATTTTTTAGCCATTCTTAGAGACATTTGTAAATAGTTTCACATTTTTAGGACTTGCCCTTATACATTTTTTGTGTACTAAAATTATAAAATCTTAGTGACCAAAATTACGCTTACATTTCAGTTTAACTTTAGCCAATGAAATAATAATAAACAAAAATCGGGTTTTAATTAAATTAATGTAATTTTTTTCAAAATTCTAGAGATGAGTGTAGATTATATTTTGAATCATTAAGTTTTATTAAATAAAATTGCTTCAACAAATTTAAACCTTGACAGGTATATAATTTTCATCAAATTTGTGGGATTTCATTTCTACTACTTTGCTGAAATTTCTGCATTTTGTAGTCGGCGTTTTTGTAGTCAACTTGAATTATTAAAAAGAGTGAGAAGAAACTTTGATATAGCCTAAATTACTGTCTTTCATTTGAAACCTATAAATGTTTAAAAACATACTGCTCACTGTTTTCAGTCAAATCAAGTGAACGGTTTAGAAGATATGTGGCTGCGCGGATATGGACAGATAGGGAAAGTCTGTGAAAAAAAATTATTCATCAGAATCTGACATATCTCCATCTTTAAATTTATTAAAGAGTTTATTTGAAATATTTGCAGCACTAACTAAAGAGTAATAAGTTATAAATAATGAGTATTTATTCGTATGAATGAACATTAAAATATTAATTTTCTTAGATGCTCTGTTGAAATAAAATTGTCAGATTTGTAGATTTTATTTTTTTAAATATTTTATTGATATTGCAGTCCATTTGTATTTTAGCGCTGGTTCTTGATACTGTAATATTCATGTATTTTTCTTTGTGCTTCGGTACATCTCTTATAAAAGTAAGAACTATTATCCATTGTAAGACAAATTTTGTATTTAATTATCAAACACTGCATTGTTTTGTGTGATCCATAAGAAGTTTTAATTTTGTATATTTGAATACATTCATTACGTATAAGTGTCAATGGTTGTGGTTCATCAAGTCGTTTGTCGTATTTCAAATACACTTTTCGATTATTTAAGGTAAAATATCACGATTTGGGGTAAACTAAAACAAAATAAATATCTTTCCTTTTGAAAATTAGAATAAATATAGATTACATTTTAGGAGTGATACAACAGACTCTGTAAAGCTTAAGCTAATGTTGAGTTTAATCTAGCATATAAAGGAAATCTATTTCAGTAATTCATGACTAACGAAATGTGAAAAAACAGATGAATATTATATGGATATCATTGAGATTGTTATTTGGAATTATGTTTTAAATAGTTCAAACTGACTCGTTCAATTTGAAGTTCTCATTTGTAATCAAGCTAAATGTACATAGGACACTACTTTTATATTTAAAATCTATATTTTACGTTACCTGCACAACTTTTATAGCTATTTAAATTGGACTCCAAACTTACAATCAAATATTCATGCTTGTTCTGTAACAAGACCCACTAGATTAGTTGTTATTTCAGACAGTGGTAAAAGTAAAATTAAGAATAGTTTAGTTTTATTTATCAGGACTTTAATTAATTAATACTAAGGCCTTGTTATCTTACATCCATATGATACCTTTTAAATGTTAAGTGCTTCTTGTGATACATCCCAGTATACAAGTCTTTATATTTTTAGCAGATATCATATTCTTAAAAAAATATTTAAAAAATTACAGTGTATTTTACTGACTATTGCTCGGGATAGGTGGAATTATGTAACTATTATACCTATTGCAAATATCATAACGGGTAATGCATTAAATATTACCCTAGGATAAATGTCTGACTGCCACTGGTGAATGTGAACCAACCATTGGAATGCACTCACCATGTAAATACAACTACGGAGAAACCGGGAAGACTAGATGTGGCTTCTAGTCATGAATCTCGACTATTTAATTGTGTTCCAGTTCACGTCATATTATTAAGCAATAATTGCATTTACATTTAAACTTGATTAAGTTGCATAAAGATAACTTTGATCTATGTATTAAGTAAATGTGTAGACTACATCTGTGAATTAAATAACTGTTGAAGCCTTAAAGGTATTAACCGTTATTTTAAAGGCGTAATATTTTCTGTGATGATTTATTCGAATCCAAATGATTTTTATTGTAGTCAAAGCTTTACTTGTCGGTGTACCTAAATTCCTGAAACATTGAAAAGACTACTAATTATTTGGAAAACTGAAATGCCTTCATATTAGGGCAAAGTTAATAACATCTGTTATTAATCAAGGTTCTGGTGGTCTTAATAATAACTAGTGTAGAATAATTATACTAACGTTATTAAGAAAATCAAAGGCAAATTAGGTGTACACCACAATCTCAATGAAGAATTGTGAGTAAAATGAATGTATGAGTTAATGAATTGAGATATAAAAGTAAATTGAATCATTGACGTATAAGTCAAAGCGATATCTCTGCATTGTATAGGTTATGGTTGAAACCAATGTGTCACAGAACATCTGAAATGTAATATTAGAACAGAGGTAAAATTGTAAAAATATAACAATAAATAAATCTGAATAAACCTAATGATTTTCATGGTTTATTTGGGTTTCTTAATCATAATGATATTTTACGTACGATTTTTGGTGTAATGTTTTGGTTCACAAGCTTTGTAAGACAACATAAATTATTAATTTTGACTTTTTAATCGATAACTTTGCAATAGACTTTCAAACAGTTTTATTAGGTAAACAGAAATTTGCTCAAAATATGTTTATATATATAAAATCGGTCTAATTGGACTGTAGAGAAGTGCACGGAAGACATGAAGCCTTAAAAAAAGAAACGTTTCGGCTCAGAGGATAGAAAAAGGGTTATTTCTGCGAACAAATCTATCTTAATTTTGTTATCTTTTGCATAAGTTTCTCTATACTAGTTATACATACGAAAGTAAAGATGACGTTTTTAATTTTGAACATGGCGTTTAAAATTACTGGTGTTATTAGAATTTAAAAAAATCAATTTCCTGTTGTACTATTATATAAAATTATATTCGATATACACCATTGCTTGCTACAAATAAACTGCTATTTACTAATTCATCCAAATCCATAATATAACCATACCGTTATACAGTTAACATAATATATTTTTACGCTTTATAGTATCGTTTTATGAAAGTAGAATGCTCAAAGAGCGAACCACACTTAAAGTGTCCAGTCATGTGACCAAAAGTTTAATTATTCAATTTGATTTTAATCTTATAAAGTTATATATATATATATATATATATATAATATATATATATCTTACTTTCTTGTATTGTACTTTATCGTTTTAATTTTTGGCTATATTTATAAATAACATAATCGATTTTAGATGGGAAAAGTTGATTTTGGATGGAAACAAATTAATTTCGAGACCTATATTATACGTTTTTGTTCCTGATAATATCAATTATAGTGTTAAAATGTTCATCTGTCTACATAACGGAATAACTGTTAGTAGTGGTTTGACTCCCCAGAAACTGTTTAACGGTGTTTTATCCTTCGATTTTTTGAAAAGTTTTAATTAATCCAGTCCTAACACTGCAACACCATATTTTGCGAGAGCTCATGGTCCATTGTTATCTGAAGGTCACATTTCTACCAGTTATGATATCTACACAGTACATGCCAGCATATATCTGGTAAGTCTGCTCTGGTTCTAAAATTAACGATTGGTTGTTCATAATCTGACTTTTGCCATCTTTTGTGTTAATTGCATAAAAAACTAATACACGACGTTTCGAGAGTATAAATCAACTCTCGTTATCAAGTGTTAAACCTAGAGGATAAAAGTGAAAAACATAATCATATACTAGTAGCCCAATAAATATGGTCCTACAGTACTGGGCTGTGTTGGTGTGTTTCAATTTTATGCTTTAGGTTTATCACTTGAGAACGAGACTTGATTTACACTTTCAAAATGTTCTGTATGAGTTTATTATATACGCGAATGATAAATATACGATTAAACCTTATTACTAGTCTGATTAAAACTTAATACATAGTACAGGGTGCAATTCAAATATCCCTTCGTAGTTCCCTTCTACCACCAACCATACAATTAGAATTACTTTAAATTCAATCTGACTTTACGAAATCTATTGTGTTTGTTTTTAGACTTTAAAACTATTTACTACATTTATAAAATTTTCAGGCTTAAACGTTTTGTTGATGTTATGAACTACAATATTCTTAGAAAAATATAAAATATCCAGGAAATCTCCTTAAAATCCTTTATATAAGGATTCCTATACATCTAAACTGTTATTTTCATGGCACACTTCTGCCCGTAACAAAGAGATAAAAATCGTGTTGTAATTACTGTTAAACTAGCAATATGTTTTCACCTGATGTTATTTCAATTTGATGTGTTTGACTATATAAAGGCATTAAGCGTCTAGATAATAAACTTGTTGAAGAATTTTTGAGACATGAGTTCACATTATTTATGAATCGTATTTAACGATAGTTTTTTTTAATTACTATAAAGATAAATTATTTTCTACAGCACTTCACCTGTTTCTAAGATCACAACTTGTTCTATTAAAACTGTTTCATACTATCTCCAAGTGTACGAGCAGTGTAATGACCTCGAACGTTCCCCATAAATCCCACTAAAAACAGATTTACTAGATAAGCCTAACGTTACACAACTGGCCTAATATATTTTTTAAACATGTGGTATATTTCAGGAAATGAACTTGTACATACTGCCATATATATTAAGATGTAGGTAATAAATTGAATGACTATTGCAGTAAAAATGCACTTAATCACTGTAGCACATGTTCCTGATTGCGGATGTAAGAAGTAGGAACGTGTTCAGTTTGACCTACCACCTTGACACTGTCCACGACGGTCCGCCTTTTTTCTTCACTTAATTAAATAATCAACTAACGGCTTAATACTCTACTGCGAGTGGGAGGAACGTTTTTATTGCTGTTGGTCCGTAAAAGTAAGGAAAAACATTTGTAGCACATTTACCTATACTTAGGAAATTATAATCTCCATATGGGGAGAAAGACATATTTAGTTGCATATTTTGACAAAAAAATAAATTTAGGAAATGTAAATTTGTTGAAAAAAATCATTGAACATGAGAATACAAGACATGTCACGTATAATGTTACTCTAATCACAATAGTTTTCTGCTTAAATACAAAAAAAAGCATTGACTGAAACGAAAATAGGTTATGAAAAGAAAACTAAGTAAGAACTCAAGTTCATATAAGAACAATTTCCAAAAGATTGATCATGTATCGGTTTTTTTTTTTTACGATTTGTTTAATGTGCAAAACATTAATTTGTTTGTTCATAAAATACTTTTACGAAATAACCTACAGATAGTTTTATTTATCAACGCTCTAGATATATTATTAAAAGTATTATTAGTCCCAGCAGAAGAACTGACGACCAATTACGTAAATTAAAACAAAACAAGATTTTCCCAGTGTATATATTTGCCACAAGTTGCAACATCTGTGCATAATTTTACTTTGGGCATTTTTAAAAATCAAGAAATCTGTCTTCTTTGATTTTTCAGCTTATGTGAAGGCAGCTTAGTGGAGGGTGGATGTTCTATTGACAATGCAAAATAGTTACGTAGTAAAAGTTTACACTATAAATTAACTTCATTCTTGTTGATACATGATTAACAAGTTTCTTTGGAATTATTACGATTAAGAGAACAAACATAACACGTAATCGAGTGCGGACGCTGGCATTTTTGTTTGTTTTTAAATTAGACTAGATGATGCAAGTGATGTGGGTGACTGTTAACTTTACAAAGACTCTATTATAATGTCTCACAGCGGAAGTACTCTCGATATCCTCAGGCTTTCTTCCATTATACACATGTAGAACGATACTTGATTAAAATGTATGATACAAAAAAAATAAAGTAATTAATTATTGTACTAATTGTAGGCGAGGAGGAGGCGTGGCTTAATGTAGTGAAAGGGTGAAAGGTGGCGGTACGACGCAACCCCATCAATAGAAAGGATAATAAGTTTAGTTCCAATTTGTTACCGAAATTAGTAGGCTTAGACGCGCCACACAAAACATTAATGCATTAGTGTTAGATCCGGGTCTGTTTGGAAACACTAATGCATGGGAATAATCATATTGTTGGTTGTTGTTAGATTACCATTGATATTTATTAATTTAACATTTACAGAGTAACATATCTCGAATGAAATATTGTACAATAATAAGCGGTGCGAAAATATTGAACAAACTAGTTCACTCATCCCCAAAACCAAACAAAACTGTTCTTTACCGAACACGTTAGTTTTGAAAATAAACGATGGCCTTTGGAAAACTATTTATATATTTAAAAAGGTGTACACTTGTTCTGCTTTTGCTATAAACACGTTCCCAAGAAAATCGGATTTGATAAATTAAATCATTTACAGTTATTTTGACAGTTATGACAGTTATTTTGACAGTTATTACAGTTATTTTGACAGTTATGACAGTTATTTTGACAGTTATAACAGTTATTTTTGACAGTTATGACAGTTATTTTGAGAGTTATGACAGTTATTTTTGACAGTTATGACAGTTATTTTGGCAGTTATTACAGTTATTTTGACAGTTATGACAGTTATTTTGACAGTTATCACAGTTATTTTTGACAGTTATGACAGTTATTTTGACAGTTATGACAGTTATTTTGGTGTTTTACCGATAATCCATGAACCGGTATTTTAGGAGAGATTTTAGGAGACGACCAATCCGTTTTGTTTAGGTCTTAGGAGCTACACGTAAGCAAAATTTTATCAAAATCGTTATTGACGATTTTGAGAAAATAGTGATTTTTTTTTTTAATGGCGATTATCACCTAATTTTGAATTATAAAAAATCTGTGTTATGGTGAAAATATGTAGACCGATATTATTTTCAAAGATAACTTTTTGGAATCAGAGGACCTTAAAACTTATCTGTGAAAAACTTGACATCGTTTAATTTACAGATCTTATAACTTTTTCTACGCTACATAAAACATAATAATAATAATAATAAAATAAAAAGGGGAGAAAATGTTTTTCTTTAATATTGCTGATACGTTATGTTTCGCCTAAGATTCCCCAATCATATTATTCTATGCATCCATGCCGAGAAGTTAATTTTCAACAATTGTTTGGAAAAATAACGAAACCGGAGAGTTCTAAACTTTAAAATGAGTTTATTAAACATTTATTATTCAAGTTAAAAGTTATCTGTCGATATATTGTTAAGATAACAATCATAGTAAATAATGTTGTAATTAAGTTACTCTGTATTTATTGTTTTTCATATCATGTATTGCCGGTTGGATCAGTTTTTCATGGAAGATATTGCAATAGCTTGAATTGTGATAGAAAATTACTGGTCTCGTTTACTTTGTAATATGTAGTTACTACCATATATGGTGCTTGTAGAGCTTAAACTCTTCCAATATATATCGAACCTCCATTTTATACTATTTAGAGGGTTAAACAAATGCGAGCTCATGTCAAAGCACCGACTGTATTTATTTTCAATTAACTCTCATAAGTGATTTTAAAATAAAATTAAGTCGGAATGAAACTAAAATATAAAACTTATCACGAAAATTTTAATACAAATTCGTTTCTCTAATTAGAATACTTGTACTCAAAATATAGTACCAATTACTGCAAATGCGCCATTGAACCTTCGTATGTAAAAAGTCTGATAAGAAATCTGCATTAAATGAGCAGCAATTATGGAAATGCCAGCTTGGCAAACTGCTGATTATATTAGAGATCGGACTCCAGACTCTAAACGTTATTTTTATTTTCAACAAACATGTTTAATCGTTATACTTCATAGATCATTAACGCTCTCTTCTTCTCAACCTATTCTGGGCAGAGCAATCTTTGTCTTTCCATTAGGGATTCTTTAAATAGTTTCGTCTCAGAGCCTCACTTGGTTGTACTCTCTGATCAATCTAAAAATAAAAACAAAAACATTATTACACAGTTACATGAATAATTCAACTCTTAGAGCAAGGACGACTCTACGAACAATTGATAGGGGTCTAATTTTCCAGTATGTCATCATTTCAAATACATTTACACTGAAATTCATAGAAAACACACACTTACACTGCAATATCTTATTGGTGATGTCTGACATCCAATCCTCTCTCTTCTGACTCAGAATTTGAAGGGTAGGCCTATACGAGTTAAAATGGGCGGGGTACATTGAACTAAGATGTCTCACTAAAAAATAAAATATTAATTGTGCTCAGCCTACCGATGTACTGAAAAATGAGAGATAAAAGATACAAATTCAGTTTTAATTTGGCAAAAATTACTAATTTGGAGCTTCCAAGCTTTTCAGCAGATTCAGCTGAATGCTAATTAGACATAATGTTTTGATGAGTTTATATCAGATTCCATATTGAAATCTGATTAGTAGGAAATAAGTGGATGAGAAGAAACTCGTCATGTTGAACTTGAATCTTTAGTGATGATTAGAGATCAGGCCGCAATGAAAAGGTTTTAGCTGTGGAAAGACAAGGGTTACCTCAGTTGACGTCCTTTGAGGATATATATATATATATATATATATATATATATATATATATATATAATATATAAAAATATTGATTTTTTTTAGAAATCGAAGTTGCGACATGGGGAAAAAGAAGGAGGGGGTTAGGATAAACTCCAGATTCTACCAGCAATAGCAAGAAAGGGGGTGGGTGAGTCCTAATCCAGAAAAAAACATGTAGGTATAAGATGGGATTCACTCCTCAGACTCTTTGGCTCCAGTTCTGTCCAAGTAAAGAAATCCTGCTTCACAGAGAGAGTTGTAGACCAAAGATGGTTTTGTACACTGATTTGTGCGGACTCCAATCATCACGTGATTAAGTGTTTGCTCTAATTAAAGGTTTCTTGGACTCGTCGAGACAAATGACAGATTTAACATGAATACTATGGTTGGGTTAGATTAGGTTAACCTAGAAAAAAGGTGTTGAAAAAAAAGAAAGTAAGCAAAACCTTTTTACTGTAGATAATTCTTTTATAGATCCCAAGGGAATCTAAATGTATACAGTGTATTAATCTGGACTTTTACAACTGACCTGAGAAACAAAAAGTGCTAATACATATTTTGGCCCGTCATGTCAGCGTATCAGCTGTATAACGAAAATTTCCTTTATATATTGTAAATATTTATTTCAAATAAAATAAAAATATATTTTTAAAACTATGAACCTAAGTTCTGAAAGATCCTCTGTACTGTAAAACACACTATAATTCGGTTTGTTAGGTTCAGTTTAAAATAACACTGGTCTCGAATGAAGTGGTGACAAATCACTACTACCAATGCCATTAGAATTACAACTGATTTAACCTTGCTGTAGAACCACTCAGTTCCTTATTATTTCGCCCGACATCAACACTTCTTGCTATCTTCCGGCATATCCATTGGCATTGGTGATCGTTCATGACTTGTAAAGAGTATTTTGTAGAACAATCAATACATTGTTTCAAATGGTTTATGGTGAAATTGTTTTTATTTAAATGCAGAGTGACTCAACAGAAAGTGGCAGTAACTGATTGATAAAAAGTTTGTATTCGATATCTAAATTCTCTCAGAAATTAAGAAGTATACAAACTGATCAAAATCAAAAGATATTTGACTAACGTGTGTTTTTCGAAGCGTTTTAGATGCGCTTAATACATTTACTCGCGTTGTAATCTCCCTATCTTCTCAAGTTCTGAATTTAAAATAAAATATTTGATGATAACATGATATTTTTTAAAATTCCGACAATTCTAAAAATACGTCCACAAAAAACGTTCAGTTATTAGTCTCAACTGCTAATATCTTTTACATGTATTTTTTACTCATCTTTTTCTTCAGTATCTAGTATTTAAAAAACAAAAGTGTTCTGTAGTGGTTTTTCATAAAAGTGTGGTTGTTTGATAAATCACGAAACAGCCCTGAGTTAAAGTTATTCCCACGGGATTTTCACTATTCTCTTCCTAAGTAGCGTAATTATGTTGACAAAAATAATTTAATATATAGGGTGTTTTTGCATAAATTAAATTGATTTAAGTTGGAGTTATATATTATTAATAATCGTTTAACAGTCTTATGAACCAATAAATGTAGAAAATATGCAATTTTAAAAAATGTTGATACAAATATTACAGAATTACAACAATTTCATTCATTAAAATTTAAGATATCGACCGTAAGTTATATTCTTATAGTTGTTATTACAACACCAACCTTGTGGTAGCTTATTTTAAAAATCTGTTGAAGCAAACGGTAGATACAAAATGACACTATAATATTTTGCATAAAATTAATATAAAAATACAGCATCATATTGTTTCCATTTATAGTTTTTGAGTTTCCTCTCTCTCCTCACAAAAATTGTAAACTTATAAAAATTTAACAAAAAGATAAAATGATGTATTATAATGGTTGTAATTATCTATCAATTAATTACAGTTTTTAAATTAGTCGTGAGGTTTCAGTGGTCATAACATTTAGTATAAGAAAACAAAAAGACGTGCGCTATAATTATAATAGAAAGTGAGCTAATGAAAAGATAATCCACAATGGTATTGCTACATGAACAAAAAATGAAAAGGAATCTATGACAGAGATATCTGATGATTTTTAGATGCGGGATTTTCGTAGAACAAGGAGAACCTATAATAAAAAATCGAAAAGTATTTATTCTAAGACTAAATACATAATAAAATAACAGAAATAAAAAAAAACGTTTAATTTCTGGACGTATCGGACATATGACAAATGTGTGACCTTGACAGAGTTTTTAGTAGTATGAATGTGGCCTAGTTTTGTGATACATGAGTTTGACAATATCTGATAAATCGCTATTCGTTTAACTTCTTTTCACAATAACACCTGAAACCTCCCGTGAGCAAAAGCTACATTTCATATTGGAGAAGTAATAAAACACTGCTTTATTTTATTGTACATAATGATGATAATAGTTGGGGATTTAAGTTAGTGTAAGTGGAATACAGTTGCGCCTTCAATTTCAAATAAGCTCTACAGCCGTACAGGATAGTATTACTAGTTGCCTATGTGTAAGGTAAACTAAGCAGTTGAGAAGTGATAGGATCCCTTTCTTTTATATTTTTGTTAGCTTTCTTGTTTTTAAAAAATGGAAACACTTGCAAATTATTATAAAAGTATCATCATGAATACATTCTTTGTTCAATTCGAGACCCTCCCCCCCTCTATTGTATAAAGACGAAAATCTTCTCGATCATTCTCACATCATAAAACATAAAATAAAAAGAAGTTTAATAAAACTTTGTCAGGAGAGATCTGATAGAAAAGAGAGGCCTCACTTCTACGTAAACAAATTGTTGGATACAGTTTAGTCCCTATAGTGAGCCCTGATGTGCAATCTGAGATTTGTCTATGTTGATATATTCCGGTGTACTTTATTGATAAATATTGTTGATTGGAAAATATTATCTTGATAAATTCCATTGCATAGTTATGGTTAGGGATTAAAAATGGGAGTTTTTCAGAGGGTCACAGAGAATGCAATTGTGAAAGAAAGTAATTTTATCCTATGTAAATTTGTTTAAAGATTAGTAAACCCTAGTTGAATGGTAGCTGATGTTTCATTGCTAAGAGTTTTACAACAATTAAATAAAATGATTTCTTGAGTTTTACAACAGTTAGTAATGTTAAACAAAATTAATAATCAATGTCTCTGACGTTATAATTTGAAATAAATGATAAAGTTTTGCAATAAAATTTATTCGGAGAATTCCCGTTAATGGTAAGTCTAAAATATTAAATATCCTCAAGAGAAGAGGGAAGTTATGAGTGCAGAAGAGGTTTGTTCAAATGCAAACAATATTGAAGTTAATATTTCACACCGAGCCTACCTGTTAAAATTTGAAACTTTGTTCACCCCGGTAAAAAATATCTATTCGTTTTTTAATAGTTTTCTGTTTGGGCAACAAGTCTTCCATACGAAATTATTTATTTTATATTTTGTGTTGCTTAAACAAATAGTGCTTGAACAAAGACACGACATCAGTAGTGGACGTCATGTTGAATTTTGCTTTTTGTGATTCCTTAAGCCGTGAAATGTGAATATCAGTTAAAAATTAGTGGTCGAATTTGTTTGCGTTTACCGTACTTAATTCTAGAGTATAATAAATAGAAGATAACATATTATTAGTATTTTAATGAATAATTTATTAAAATTCAAACCATTAGACGAGTAAAGAGATTTAGAACACTTTAAAAATAATCTTATTATGTTTTCACAAATTGTGTTAATTTAAATAATTTCTCATTGAAACTATGTTGAAAATAATTTTTCTCTATTTTGAAAGTTAAATAAGTCTTCAAACCGCTTTCCTTCGTAATAACTGCTCTCCATTACTATGCAATAAATTAAATAGTACAGAAAACAACATTTTTAATTGGCTGAAAGCAAAGCAAATGTTACTAAAGGTTGAGATAAAATTAAAACATAATTAAAAACTAAAATAATAATGCAAACATAATGAAGTTTGTGATAAATTCAGAATTTATTAATTTTGCTAACGAAAAAGATTTTCCCAAATAGAGCTAAATAATAAATAATAATTACACCCGCATAATAATAATTATTGTAACATTTACTTGGGACAATAATCTAAGCACATTCCTTGTTGTGGAATCTTTATCACACTGTGAAGGCAAATTAAGGTCTCTTAAACTTGTTATGTTTCTGTTTTGCATGTTGAATGGCGATTGAAGAATTCAACTTTACCTCGTCAGCCAATGAATGCCAACATTACTGGATGAAGGCTGACACTTATTATAAATGTGTAAAGTTTTATTTGAAGCAATGATGTAAGACACTTCATAATGTAATGTTTTAATATATTATTAATTAGAGATAAAATGAATAGAGGCAACATATGTCAGAGGTATATTAATCATTGATTAGTTTTATGAACGGAGTTGTGTGACATTTAGATACAGGGAATAGCGTGTGTACTTCCTACGTCATCTAATTTATCGTCATGTATTCCATGAAATTCACTATTGATTGGGAAATATATATATATATATATATATATATATATATATATATCATTTTGGATTGATTGTAATAATAATTAAAATTGTCCTGAGCATCATTCTTATAAACTAATATTTAAATTATGCCTGTAAAGTTTCGTTATACATTGATATAAACGTGTTTTATTTATTTCGTAGATTCTACCAACAGCATCTACGGTCCCAACTGAGCTTATCTTATCTTTAAACCTTCCCATCTCTGATAAGTTCTTGTCGGGTTGACCTTATCATGTTTGTAGTTGTCACACTCTCTTTATTCTTCATGCCGTCATCAGCCACCAGTCATACATGTTTTAATTCAATTCATACTATTATTAATATTATGTTTTATTATTCTTAGTTCTTATACTGGTTTTAGAAGTATTTGATTACAATGGATTCATATGGTTTAATAATACATTTACCTGTATTCGAGTGTATACAAATACACGACGTTTTAAGAATATAAATCAACTTTCTTTATCAAGAGATAAACATAAAATTTACAACGACTAGTAGCTTAGAGCTATGTTGGAAATTAAACTAAAACTATAACCTAAGGAAGGAACTCAAGGGCGACTACTGAGGTCTAGCTTTAAGCCTGGGTTCTTTCTTAGGTTTTAGTTTTAATTTTAACTTTTAACTTTCTTAACTAGGTTTATCAGATGATAACGGCAGTTGATTTTTTTTTCGAAACGTCACGTTATTTTATTTATCTAAATCTCCGATTAAACAAATTAATAATATTTGTTGTTAGTCATGAAAGTTACGAGATAATGTTTCTTTTTGTTTTGAAAGATTAGAGAATATGAGTTAAATGTAAATATATACAAATATGTTGATATTGTTAGAGCTACAATTTGTATATTTACTGATATATACCGACGAGGTATAACATTGATACAGAATTGTAGACAATATTCATCTTTGAAGTTAGAGACATGTTAGCAGTATTGATCAAGTGTCGACAAAGCAACCTCTATCTCTAGCTTAAAATATTATCAACTATTGACTGTTTATGACCGCTGATAGTGTGAAGCTGATAAAGTGTGAATGACAGAGTGACGACGAATAAGGTGTTCTTAAATATTGAAAAGTTAATCTTATTTTTCGTCGTTTTTAACGACATTTTTCAAATGATAAAATTTTAGTCAATGAAACATTGCAATGTTTATAAAATGGTTTATTGTTAAACATTATTAGAGAAAGGAATTATTATTTCTGTTTTTGAAAACAGTTACTTAAAAATGAAACATAAGATTTAACTCAATTTGAATATTTTGATGTTTTATTAATTTTATCTCTCTGTTACAACGAAAGTACCTTAAACGTTCTTTAGCCAGTTTTACGAATTGTTGAAAAGTTGTTCTTGGAAATTCGACACCTATTTAAATTAAACAAAGAGTTTTCTAGGAGAACTATTAATATATGGACACTGTCATTAATCACAGTCGATAGTTTTGTACATCTTTAAAATTTACATTAAAATATACAAGAATTATAACTAATAAAATGAGTTGAAAATATAAAATTAAATTAATTAGAGAAATTGTAATTACTTGGAATTTAGGTTCGATTTCATTCAAATTTAGTAACTAATTTTAGTTTTCCTATTCTTTGAATAAGATTTTATTTTTAAAAAAATGAAAGGACTTACAACTTGAGTAATTTTGAAAAAGGTTTTTCCGTAGGTATTCTTTACTTCGGTTATATATAGTTCATGTTTGTAGCTTAGAGATCTGAATATTTTAGTACCAACTGGAAAGTTAACAATTCTGATGTATAAAAAGTATCGACAGAAATTCGCATTAATTCATTATGATTCTTGTAATTTATCTTGGGTTACGTTTACATTATGTTAATAAGTAAGTATGTAATCCTATAGAATTTTTCGTAGAGTGATGGTTATATTTGTTTTTATCTTACATAAGTTTTACCATTTATAATATCAGTTTTATATTCATACAATTTTCTCCATTAAATTCACTCTTAGGTTTGGGAAATATCGCTCATCAATTACATTATTAATATGATTTAATCGGACATTTGCCATAATTTTTTATTAAATATATTTCTATAAATTATACAAAATTATTGTAAAATGTCTGATTAAATCATTTTAATAATTTGAATAATCCATCATTAGCAAATAACTTTAAAACCAGACATGTTAGACTATTATTTGGAGCATTATTCTATCATCGAATTATTATATTTAAATAGTCATCATACACAATATTGTTATTACTTATGAAGATTTTGTTGTTATGTTACCTAAAAGGTTATTTCAAGATCGACTTGTTTTGCGATGACATGTTACTGTTTGCCAATGACAGGGTAATTTGTTATTTTAACCACAAACCAACGATACCATCTTTGTGTGGTTAGAGATTTATCGAATGAAGTTGTGGATTTTGTGTTTCTAGTTTGTAAAACCTGAAATCTAATAGATTTCAAGAAAATATATCGCTTGATGGCTTTGTAACCTTACTATGTAATGATGATAAATTGTGTAACAGTGAGTTATTACTGTGAAAGTGTGACTTATAAGAAAGTATACCTGAGCTTATTAGGAGTCATAACATGTTGTAGTGAAACTACTTAATGTGTTATTGAAAGGTTGAAATAGTTAATGGAAATTTGTTGGTAACAAATAGTTCCTAAATTCCAAAGTTTACTGTTTTATAGTATAGTTTTATTTCATTAAATCCAAATTTATTTCCAATGTTGATCACAATATTTTTCTCAGCTATATTTATAAACTTTTGTAAACCAGTTAAAATACAAAAAAAAATTAATAAATAAAATTACATTCGTATTCTTTATATTTTGTCGTCCTAAATAAGGTCCAATTCTAAATAATTTAAGGATAAAATATAGTTTAAAATGCAATATTTTAAGTTAAGAAAGTACTGCCTATACACAAATCATGAAACCCTGAACACTTGTGTTTCAATTTCACTATTTAAATCTCATTCAAACCGACACAACTTAGTTGATGATTGCAAACTGAAGAGTTAGCCATAAACGTAATTAGTTTTTCATCGTTTCATCATTTTAAGCATCAGAGGTCAAGTGTATACACTCAAAGGTTAATTGTGAGACGACATCGATAGCACTAAATTGCGTTTTAATTAGTGATGTCATTAATTAATGGCAGCTTAGAACCGGGCCCGTCTTTTAATTTCGGAACTCTTTACTCTTCCATCATTGCCTCTGCTTAGTATTTAGATTAAACATCAATCAAAGTGTGTTCAAAACCTGATCTCATTCCCATGACACCGATAGGACATCCATGGATGTTGTCAGCAACACTTTGAAGTGTACGTCTTAGTGGGTGTAAGTAACATTGTTAAATTTGTCATGGTAACAAATCTCATATATATTTAGTATTTTGTTAATGTTAGTTAAAAACTAACATTGTTATACTTTGTATTAAAAGAAACTTTAAAAGTATTAAGTGTTGATCATTTTTAAAACTACATCTTTCAGTCAAAAAGCAAACAAAAAACCAGAAAGAAAAGATTAATAATATCATTAAAAAATAAAAATCCTCGTGCTGTAATACATTTTGAAATGATTATTTCACTTGTGTGGTGTAGAGTATAAACAAAATGTTTATTATCAATAATTAGATGTTGAGATTTTTATGACAATATTCGTTTTCATTTGTTTCTGTCTGTTGTCTGTCTCAACTTTGTCTCTCTTATCTTGTTTGCAATTCGAATTTTTGATCTCTCATAGATACGTTCTAGCCCAGTTTCTGAGCGTTCTACGAGTTTCCCGTCTTCTTTAATCTACCAGACATAAATTATTGAGCTAAATAAAAATCAATATATATATATATATATAATTGTTCTATATAATCGTACAATACGCCCTATAATATAGAAGGAGGCCGGAGTGACTTTGGTAAAATATTGTAGGTATGCATACTTTTGTCACATCTCTAGTTGTTACTTTTTTTGTAAGTAACAATTTGAGATTAGATTACTTACATTATAAAAATAATAAAATTACAATTTTTGAACATTTCCTTGGTAATTTGAATAAAATTTTGATTAAACGTAGTCACTTAGGTCATAAACATAACACATGGGTCACCATCTCTTCGAAAATTCTATTGGTGAATATACAAATTAAAACTACACGATGAAACCGTCTTCAAAGGTTAATTATTTTACACTCTGTTCAAATTATTTCGATAAAACGTTGCTGAAATTATCAGGTTTATGATACAAATCAAATATTTATAATAAAATAAAAGTGAACCGGAGAATGCATTCACTTTAGATTTTATAAATTATTCCCAGATCGTAATTTTAAATTATATTTGTTTTAGTCTTAACCTTTCGTATTTCTTTTTAATATCATCTTAAAGGGAATTTATTTCTACTTTTTGAGTTATAAATTCCGTTTGAACCAATAGTTGTTGTCCATTAACTTTGGCTTTGCGAAAAAGGTTATGTTAGAACACCGTAATAGTAGAGTTAAGTAGTGATATACAGAAAGTAACATTTTCCAACTGGCATAAAATGTCAAGAACTTTTCAGAAAAGTAGTAATAAGGCAATTTCATGTCATGTTTTTGCAGTGGTAACTTTGTACAGCTCCACATTTGGAATAGCAGTTTATTTCACTACTTCCAATACTAATTAGTGCAGTCGGTGGAAGGTTATTAAATTTCTTGACCTAAAGAAGAAAATAAAGAAAACATACGGATGAAATGGTGGTGCCTGTAGACGTAACTGTACAATGAATCATCACGTCGGTAATTACTTTACCAATCTGAGATCTGAAAATTATCCGTTAGAAAGGAAGGGAATCACCTTGAGATAAGAGGTTTTAGGAAGGTATTCCTCTTAACGTATTATGCTGCACTAATTAAATATGATTTCCCCACTAATAACACTACATTAGTAGCTAATTGCACGGTATTGAGAATAATTGGTAGGTGAAGGTGTGATGCTTTTGCCATTTTCTTATTCCCTGTATTGCTTCTTACTTGAATACTTTTCTAGTGTAACTATTCAGTTTAAGGAAAACGACGACTGTAGCTTTATTTTAGGGCTTATAATAAAATTCGAATCAGAACGGCTTATCAGGAGAATTGACGATGCCAACAAAAATAAACGACAAAGTATAATTTTCTTCTTTTATATTGACAGTAATAATTACAAGATGTTAGTCTTGTTTTGTTTTAGAAATATGTAACTGTTTAGGAGATCTCAATGCTTTAACTAAAAACAGTTGGTCACTTTTTACTATCTCAACAGAAATAACGAATAGGAAATACCACGGCTTGTAAAGATATTACAAGCTACGAAGGGCGATATGAAATGTTATAAGTCTGAAAATCAGGTAATGTGATTTCGATCAAGTTTGTATGAATATGAAAGGGAATTTACTAAAACTTGTGAGGCATAAGAAATGTCACGTTTAATCATTTTGTTTTGTCATATTGATGTAGGGAATAAATTGTTCCCTTTTTAAAATTATCGTACTTATACAACAAAAACCAAAAATATACATATGACATTATGTCTATCTTTAGATAATTTAGCTTTAGCTCTAATTTATATACAACTTTTACTGTATTGTTTATTAAAAATATATATATACCAGTATTGAATAATATTTTTGGATTAAATGAGCAGTGCGTTAGTTATTTCAATTTTGATTTGTCAATATTATAAAATATTATTTTATGAATTTTGTAACTGTAATAATAATATTCTTGTATTTTTTTCACTATTTATTTTCAAGAATTTATTTTTGGAACTGTAGAAACGAAATAACCTAATGTGGTAGAAATTTTGTACTGTGTTCTAAAAACCACAGGAAATGGGAACATCTTAAATGCATTTTATCATCATGTAACAGGCATTTAATTTGAAAATGAAATTGGTAAACTGCTGTGGTAATCAAGCTAGGATAAAAACAGTGTTTAATTTTCATTACTAAATAGTGTATGAATAATTAGGATTTTATTTTTCCTGATAATATTTCCATAAGTGTTATATCCGCAATCTTTTTGTAACCTCTGTACACAAACGTAGTTCTAAGCTCCAACTCGGGAACTACACCACTAAGTCTATAAAAATTTAATGTTTGAAGAGCACGTACTATATTAATAGATAAATACTGTACTTAAGTTCCATAGTAAAGTTTGTTGTGTATTGACAGTGTTTATAAAAGTGTGCACCCAGCTGTTAACATTAATACACGTGTCTTGATGTTAATCTCCGTAATATTTGAGGTGTGGTTAGTGACATTTATTAATGTGCACTATTTTGCAAGATTTAACTATTAAAACTACACTTTTTATTTATTTTAACCTCAGATATTTAAAGTCAAGGATCTAAAACGAATCGTAAAACAAAGATATTTTAATTTTTCTTTCTTCAATATTAACCTAAATCTGATAAACTTATTTTGAACCTATTTCAAATACCCCGTAGTACAGTCGTGTTTATGATAATAGATTTTGAAATTTGAATTAGAAAGATGTAGTTTGTGGATAAACCATATTTGCTTTTTTCTTAGTTAAAAACACATGGACGTCTCCACAGTCAGGGCGGTTGAACATTGTGGATTACAATATCATATTTTAGTTTGAACGTATCATGTATCAATTGACAAATGTACGTTCATAAATTGCTAAAGAAAGTAAAAATTTATCGAAATAATAAAGTTAAATTAATTTTTTCTCTTGTTTCTGCAAAGATATATGTCACTATATATTCGTGGACTAAATTTAAATTTGAAACTAACTAAAGTTTATTTAAAATATAAATAATTGAAGAAAAACTACTTCAGTTAACTTTTAATTGCATGTCTATCTTTTATAACTACTATGATTTTTAAGACAGAAAATATTTACTTGGTTGATACAATATCTACTTGGTAGATACTTCGTTGGTATACGTATAATTATTTTGTACGTTAACAAAACGTTTAAGTAACAGAAGTAGCAGTGAAATTGTGTACTGGTGTAATTAAAATCCAATAAATCAAATCGTATATTTAATTAACAGCATTACAAATGTCAATCTTATCTTAAATATGTTTACTGGATTGAATTATACTGTATGTCTTGGAGAAACAAAATTTTTGAAGATAGTTAAACATAGTGGCAAACATATGTATTTTAAGTTATGTTAGGGTGTATCGTAAATGATAGAAGTCTGCCCAAATAATTTAGGAATATTTATATGCATTTGAAGTAAATAATATATTTAATTGATTTGTGTTCAGTGAAAATATTTGATTTGGTAGTTAATATAATAATGTTCAGTTAAAATATTTAATTTGGTACGTAAATATTTATTTTCAAGTTATTCTTATAATATTTGTAAAGGACTTTTATAATTTGTATTTCTTAATATGATCAAACACAAATTGAATATAAGATTTTTCTTGTCATATGTTTAATATAAGTGAACAAGTATGACAAATAATTATCTAAATTACAGTGAACGTACATTAATCCAGTTAGGAAAGTTAAAACTTGATCAATGCTTAAGGCAAGTAGAGAGTCAAGCGATCTTAAGTTTAGTAGAAACATTAACCTTTTTCTTTGTTACATGAGAATTACCAACTAGCAAAAAGAAAACTAACCTAGAAACTGCAGAATGTGATGGCATATTTCTTTTATCCTTTTTGTGTAGATTGTTAAGATAGCAATGTAGCAAAATCAAAACTATTTTACATAAAGAAACAAGAGGTGGGTAATTAAAGAATTACTGTGATATTTATGTCCTGCAGTATACAAAAATCTCGAAAGTTAGTGCGTAATAAATGTACATCGTTTTGATAATCAAAGAAATACCGAAGTTAATTGCAATATGAAATAAAAGATTACACTTTTCTTTTTTCAATGGATTTCTTATAATATAAAAGTAGTTTAGAGAGTGTACCACCTCCAATCAGTTATTTAGAATGTTTTTCTGTTTTGGAAGTAAAATACAAAAATAATCTGAACATTGAAGAAAGAATCTAGTAAATGGTATGAATAGAGGTCTTGCTACTTGAGCTGTGGAAACGAATATCTTTCAAATTATTTGTCGATTTTACATACAAAATAATAATAATAAAAAGAAAAAAAAATCATCTAAAAACCTTAAAAAAAACAATAAAAAAACAGAGTAGTAATAGTATCTGAGTTTTGAAAATATCTTTAATTTAAGTGCAATATATTAAAGTTGCTAAATTGTTTCGAACTAACTACCAGGGAGAACTCAAACTACATAAAAAAGAAAGCATTTAGGGTATCGAGTGATAGATATATTAGAATGTATGGAATGATTTTTAAATTTTATAACTAATATTTGAATCTGTTTGATAATTTATATATTTCAGCATGTCTTTTTATTTAATGTTGTGAAGTAACTTTGATTTTGATTTTGGAATAAATAACATGTAATATAATAGATGCATATAATATGACTTTCATAGTACTGTATTTTCATTTGATACTTTTTATAGATAAGTTTGAAAGTAGTTTCAAACTTTAAAACGATTTCATAAATTATTACAGCTTTAATTTTGTATATGACCTCAATGTTTTTTCTGTGTCTTATTCATTAGGAATTAAAAACTAAAACAAATCACATTTGAATTTTAATTGTATAAGTCAGCTATATATTCAATAAAAATGTTTTTAATATTTGTAAAAATCGGTAATTATTTGTCTAATAAAATCTATTTCCAATGTCAGGTTTTTTTTCTGAATCTTTGTATTTTTGTATTACTAGTAAACTGTGCGGCCAATCCCTCAATATGTGTTACAACAATAAACGACAAAGTATAATTATTATGATTTTTAAATATTCGGTTAATTATATATCTAATTTGTCTGTGATCTTGGCAATATAATTTTTACTTAATTTTCAAGAGAACATTATGATTTTTATCAGCTGTGATAACTTATGCAAAATAAATATTTGGTAATTTAAAGTTGAAAAAAAAGAAGAACTTTAAGTAAGATTCGTGCCCTTTGTTTACCAATGAAATAATGAAACATATCGCCAAATCTACATCTGCTCTAGACTTTCTTGTATAAAAATCGGTCCAGTAGTTTCTAAAAACTGAGCGTTGTAACATCCTGCTTGTGTATTAATATATAGATATATTGTGTTTATAAAATTTGGTAGATCACTCAAGTCAAACCTCAGTTAAAAAAACTAAACATTGGTTAAACATTTATTGCTACAGAACTCTTTGATTTTTGTTTCAGGAAATGTTGTGAAATATTGCAACTGATAGAACGCTGGCACATGCTAACTACACGTGTTCTAAGGGGGTCTTGACCGGTAGACATTAGTCTGTCAATGATTTATCATAAGTTTACATTCTATTTAAAAGAAATTAGTTTACAGATTAAAAATGAGCCTTATGTCTAGGTTAACGAACTAACAATGGGGTTAGCAAATTCATGATTAATATACACCTATGTGAAGAAAATGTGTGCCCTTAAGAAATATAGTTTCAAGTTTGAAGATAGCTTGAGATTCTACAGCCGTTTTAAACTAATTTTGTACTAGAATTACCTTTCCAGTTAGATTTAAAGTATGTTTGCCCTTACATGAGTTGAGCATGGAACTGTCCTTTACAACTAGTTTGATAATTATCTTTTCCTCTAGCAAATTATGATATTTGTTTGCAAGGAAAATAGGTTACAAGTATTAAAATTAGAAGGAAGTTTTCAAAATCATAAATAAGATTATACTATTGCTATTAAACATGTAAGATAATATATTAAATATTCTTCTCATATATTTTGATAAATGAGATATTTTCCACTTCAACTGTGAACAGAAAAACTGTGAACAGACAAGAGAGAAAATAGTAGTTTTTGTGTTGAGTGGAAGTGTAAAATAAATTGCGATGAGTAACGTACTCACATTCAACATTTGGTTCATCAGGTACTGACCTTGCGATCCGGAGCTAATTGTCCCCGTTAAACGAGTTCACGCGCCTCGAACTATAAATCAAATTGTAAATGATGCTGTTTAAAATAATAAAATTAAAGAGAAATATCGATCTTTTCTAAAGTAATAAAGATGAACATTTCCTGAACCGAAACGCTATAAAAAGCTGACCTGTTTAGTGTTATTAACATGTCTCATTAGTCCAAAGAAAATACATCTATAAACGTCACATTAAATAGCCAATGAAATATGTATGAACGACGGTGTAAGCTTTAATGCAATTAACTGTTTGTACGTTTTGATGTAACAATTCAATGTTTATTTTTAATATTCCACATAAAAAACAAATTATTAAGCTTCTGACTGACTTGGAAGCAGAAAATAAAAGAATACTTTTGACAATATTTACACGGTTTTGTAATAATGATTTGTTTTGAATCACAGAAACAAGACACAGAAATATATAAGGGTTAACCCTTGGGGGAGAACACACATGGGAAGGTGTTCAAATGTACAGTGGTTGCCTTCTGGCCGTTGATACCGGTTGAATTTTGAGCCTTAACGAAATGTTCACAATATGTGGCTTTTGTAAATATCATTGTAAAACCCCAAATTACCATCCTGGTGCATTACAGATTCAGTTAGAATAAAATCAAAGTTTTTGCTTTAGAAATTAAATTTAAATTTACCGGTACATTTTAATCCATCTAAGATTTCCTTTACATATTAGCTGAGGAATTTGGCTCTTCCTTTTGATTTTTTTAACACTTTTTGTAGTTATTAATAGTAATTAGCTATTTAATGTATATCATAGACAATTTATTCCGTTGCCGGAGTAACTCTCAGCTGTTGCTTCAGTAAAGGTGTATTTTAACAAAGGTAGGTGCCATTGCGAATCTACCAAACGGACAACGGTAAAACAAAAAGACAATAGTTTTATTGCATAATATAATATGAGTGAAATTTCACGGGTTAGATATAATTTTGTATTCTAATTACCTAGTGATCAAAGTAGGCTTATGACAACAAGATAGCAAAGGGTGTATAAATTACATGTCATACAGTATATTTCAAGTGTTGCGTTGTATACGTTATCCTTTTTGTCATAACGAGAAAAGTTATATAAAAATAAATGTAAATAATTTTCAACTTTAAATGAAAGTGGTTTTAGCGAAATAAAATTCCATGGATTACAAAGAAGAAGATTTAAAAATATCTGTAATATGCGTGTAATTATATAAAACGACGTTATTTACAATTAGAGTCTCTAGTTGCAGGAAATTGTCGCTAAATTATTTTCCTAATGAGTGACTACGGGGAGGCAACATTTATACAATGTAAACACAGAATTATTTCTATGTCTACAGATATTGTTCAATACTTTACACAAACGTTTACAAATTCCGCTCGATCAACACTCCGGACAGACTTCGCGCATTCTGAGTTCCCTGAATGGATTATGTTAATGAGAATCAAAGCGTGCATGACGCTTATGCTAATGAGTCACGTGACTCCGCGCATGCAACACATCTAGGTGAAATCATGCGATCGTTGGAGACGTTCCAAAAATTAACTCTTAAGAGTTCAAGATGTTAAAAAAAATAGAGAAGCTCTCTAGTGCGTTAAGACACGCGAACGTTTGAGTTTACTTTGACTCATAATTAGTGAGTTGCCTGGACGTTGGGACATTGCAGTAGTAGTGATCATCGGTTGTTAACTATATCACGAAATTCAATGAGGTTGCTTCACTCGTGAATTTATTATTTTAGGATTTGAAATAGTAGTTCTTTTTTTTGTTTTATCTGTTTATTAACTTATGGAGATAAATTTCTTGATACAGATAAACAATCATCTGAATTAGCTGATAGAAATAATAAATATTTTCACTTTTGTAACCATTACTTCTATACAAAATGATCCTACTTTCTAATTTTATTTAGAAGGATAGACAGATACAAAATTCCGAGTATTTGTTTAACGACATTATCTATATATAATATTTTATCACACAAATCTTGTTATATTAGCCACTAGCTAAAACCAATGCACTCTGTTACAAAAACGAGATTCAAAGATTGATTTAAAGAGAAAATAAGTTTTTAGTTGATACTTTTGAAGTTAAAATAAAATATATAAGTGTGAAAGAAGTAGAAAATGCATTAAAATGAAATATTTGTATCAAGTACGAATAAAAGTATTCAATTTTGGGAGAAATAAAAAAACCGTTTATAAGATCAATGACAGATAGAAAGTTACTGGAGAAAATTAACATATCTGTTGTTAACAAAACTCAATATAAAAAACAATGAATAATAATATGAATCGAAATTATTATATTTTGGGTCATATGTTTGTATTTGTGTGTGAAAGAGATCAATAGTATTTGAGAGAAATGAAGTCATTGAGTATTTTCGCCGAAACAAGCAAGTTGAATATTTTGTAGTTAGTTTATAACAAAATATTTATTACATGTGCTATTAATCCGCAGTAAAGAACAAGAAAAAATCGTTTAAATATTTTTAGGATTAACAAAACTACATCTTTATTAAACTATACTAATCGGTAGAAATGCAGAATTCTGGTAAAAATAACATGACCAAATGTTGTCAACGGGTAACAAACATTTCGTTCGTCAATCCGACCCTTAAATAATCACTTATGCCCCATTCAGTTATATAAAATAGAACCTAACTTCAAAAGTAAGTCAACCAATTGTAGAAATTATAACTCTATAGAAAACTATCCTTAGTTGCAACAAGAAATTCACCGAAGTAAGAAAGACGAGATGAGGAGTATTTTGTAAAAGTGTAACTATAAAAAATATTTCCTGAACTCATAAAACCAATGAAAATAGTCAGAAGTTATAATCTGTATTTGGTGAAAGTATAACACTAAGATATTAATATTTTTATAATGTAAGTTTGTTGAAAGTTTTTTTTTTTTATTGTTGAAAGTTAACACAGTTAAAGATTTCTTTGATGATATGATATGATTGTGTATGTTATATATATATATATATATATATATATATATATATATATATATATATATATATATATATTAACATAAACAAAAACACAATACAAATTGATTTGGGAGTTGCGATTAATTTGTGACTACGGTATACCAAAATTAAAAATAATTTGGAATTTATAATGAAGAGGAAAAAATATCTTGTTTTGTGGAATTATAAAAAGTGTCACTTATTATAAATATTTTGGGAATTTGTGTTTAGTATTTGATGTAAGTATAACTCATTACAAACTTATTAGAAACATATGATTAGTATTTCATACAAATTTGGTACAATATAAATTAATATGAAATATATGTTGAATGATAAAAGTGAGACTCACTATAAACAAACTAAAAATATTTGATTAGATTTTGGTGAATGTATGACACAATATAAACTAATAGGAAGTTTTGATTAGTATTCGACGAAAGTATGATACAATATTAAATTATTTGGAAGTTATGGTATATTTTAAAACAATATGAACTAATTAGAAAAAACGTGATTAGTAATTCAAGACAATATGAAATAATATATACTAATTAGAAAGATATGATTAGTATAATATAATGAAAGTATGAAACAATACACACTAATATAGAAAGATATGATTAGTATAATATAGTGAAAGTATGAAATAATACAAACTAATTGGAAAGATATGATAATAAAAGTATGAAATAATACAAACTAATTAGAAAGATATAATTAGTATAATATAATGAAAGTATGAAATAATACAAACTAATTAGAAAGATATGATTAGTATAATATAATGAAAGTATGAAACAATACAAACTAATTGGAAAGATATGATTAGTATAATATAATGAAAGTATGAAATAATACAAACTAATTGGAAAGATATAATAATGAAAGTATGAAATGATACAAACTAATTAGAAAGATATAATTAGTATAACGTAAAGAAAGTATGAAACAATACAAACTAATTGGAAAGATATGATTAGTATAATATAGTGAAAGTATGAAACAATACAAACTAATTGGAAAGATATGATTAGTATAATATAATGAAAGTATGAAACAATACAAACTAATTAGAAAGATATGATTAGTATAATATAATGAAAGTATGAAATAATACAAACTAATTAGAAAGATATGATAATGAAAGTATGAAATAATACAAACTAATTGGAAAGATATGATTAGTATAATATAGTGAAAGTATGAAACAATACAAACTAATTGGAAAGATATGATTAGTATAATATAATGAAAGTATGAAACAATACAAACTAATTAGAAAGATATGATTAGTATAATATAATGAAAGTATGAAACAATACAAACTAATTAGAAAGATATGATTAGTATAATATATTGAAAGTGTGAAACAATACACACTAATTAGATAGAAATCATTAGTATAATGTGATGAAAGTGTGAAACAATATAAAACAACAAGGAGGAATTATTAGCATATGATGTAAGTATAAAGCAATATAAAGTATAGAAAGGTTTGATTAATATTTAATAAAAGTATGGGGCAATATAAATTTGATGGGAAGATATATTTAGTATTTGAGGATAATATGAAAAATTAAAACCAATTAGGAATATGTGATTAATAATTATAGAAAGAATGACCAAATAGAGAATCGTCGAAATTTATCTAAAATAAAAAAAAAAAAAAATCCATAAAAAGTCATATATTACAAAAATGCAGACGTTAGAGGTACCTTTGGTGAATTAGTATTTTTCAAATTGAACTTTGAACAGGTTTTAAAAATACAGAATTTAAACCATATTAGAAAGTTATATAATTTGTTTGTTTTACAAATATTTCATAAATTACAAAAGACGGATATACGTTTATGACAATAATAAGTCTTAATTGTTCATTGTTCATTGTTTTCCTGAAATGGTTACACGGCAACCTCTGTGTTATTTACTTAATTTATTAGATGAGTTAGCTCTTACAATCGGGCATACTAACCAGTGCAATTCCAAACCATCTTCTTTCCTTTGCATTCACTCCTTATTTAACAAGCCAGTGTTTTGCATTTGATTGTGTTGTACGAGCAGTTTATAATAAGAAATGTGTTCTAACACACACAATGTGGAGAATGCGATTGTGTTACAAGCAGTTAAAATGCAATAATAATTGTTACATCGCGTTTCTACCGCATGCAAAGGAACGAAAGAAAAGTAAGCTTAAAGTAATGAGTATTGCCAAGCATGCCAGGGGCTTGTATGCAAGTGGGTAGAAAGCCTAATATTTATGAGTAAATCAAAGAAATTGACTGCCTGCGAACGAGTGTAATTACGCTATAAATCATTGGATTTGTTACTTTATAACTTCACAGAATATAGAGAACGCACATCAAAAATAAATCATCTTAAGAAATGCTCTTGACTGAAAAGAAAAAAAATCATTTAAGAAATAATATGGCTGTAAGTCTATAATGAAAATGAATATATTTGGTAATGTCATGTCATATCATTCTGTATAATCGTGTTCATTCAATTTAGTGAAAAACCAAACTGTAAAAAATTAATTTATATAGAAAATAAATTTTATTTTATTATTTATATTATATATGGGTGACTATGTGTCTTTTCTTTGTTTAAATAATATAAATTTAATCTGTAGTGTTTCTAATATCATAAATTAAATGTTTCAAAAACGCCTCTTAAGCTCTAAGTTAATATATGAGAAGAAAACATCAAGTAAGGTCTTACGACTTCAAATACGTCATAAGTAAAATTTCGTTACGTATAGAGTAGTAAACTACTTGTCTAGAATTTTTTTTCCATAAGTAAAATATAGGATCATAAATAAGTTTAATTTGTGGAAATAATAAAAAAAAAAAATTGATCTCAGGTTTAATAAATATTTAACTTTAATACCCGATCACTTTTTCCGTTGTAAGCATCCAAAGTTTACAGTTTTATATTTGAATATCATATACTTTTATTGTAGTTTCGTATTAAATATTTTGTAAATAAAAAAATAATTAAAAAATTTCTTCTTTCACGAAAAAAATTATGCTAACATCTATAAATTATTATTGAATGCCCTCAAACCTCAAAACTATCTTCAATTAAAGTCTGTTATGTAGGTAAATAAATATTTTTACTACATTTAATATGCAAAATTGGGACTTATGGATTCGTCGGAAAAGTTTGATTTCCATTCATTAGTTTTTAATACAAAGTTGGGTATATTTGTATATTTTTGTATAATTTATTATTTTTGTTAAGTTAAATAATATAATAAATAGGCCTACAGTACAGTTACGTAGTACGTTCGTAAAAGATTTTACATTCTTGCTGTATCTTTTACAAACATTTGTTATTTATTGTTGTTTATATACGAGCATTTTTGTAGTATATATTTTGTAAGAAAAATTATCTCAGAGAATCTCATTTAACTGTTGATTAAATAAATGACACAGGTTTTAAAATGGAGGTTATTCAATTGCAAAAGATTTAAAATGATGCCCTTTAAAAAGACACTTTTAGTTTATATGTTGTTTTAAATAACAATAGTTTCTTACAGCGAATATGCTGACGGTTATCAAGACCATATGATTGGAGTATTAAAGATCCAAGTTAAAAGTCGTTTTCATAAGTTTGTCGTTTATATAATTGTTGATCTATAGTTTTATAATTGTAACTGGAGAAAAAACCGTCTATAAAAGTGCTAACGGGAAGAGCTAGTTCATATGTGGATGAGAAATGGTTCCTGATCAACAAGGACAAAGAATAATTAGAAAATATTAAATTTAGTTCTTCATTAAACTCTTTCTCCTTGCTAACAAAAACTAAATCACTGAATACATGTTGCAGGGTCTGACCAATTGTAATCATAACATGATTGCAAGAACATTCATAATGAAGTGGTATATTTGAAAGTTTCAATTAAATCCACTCCTGATATAAACGTAAGTTCCACGCATGATTGAACACGGCCTTTGAGACTCTTACTTATGTGTCGGAAAATATAGGCTAGATAACAAACGGCGAATAAATATTGCACAAACTTTCATGTATGCATGGTATTACCGTGGTTAATCTTCATTTTCATTTTGGTGAATTATTGTAGAAGGGCTGTTTTATTTTACTAGTAGATAAGACTAGCTTGGCTTAATGATGTTCAAAAGAAAATTCATAAAAATCTAAAAAGGGAATTATGAAAAAAAAAAAAAAAATAAGGCAATAAGGAGTGCATCATAATTTTCGTTTATTTATTATTTATTTCTTGATGTATAATCTTCATTTTGGAGTTTTGACTGTCATTATCCAACATTTTTGATTGAAACAATTGAGTAAACCAGTACCGTCGATTTTTAGATATATTATATTTTACGTTTTTCTTATTGAGTAATCTCAAGTTTTATAATTACCACATTTTTTGAATCACTAATTTATTTAAAATAGTTTGAAAGGAATTTGTTCTTTAAATAAATGTAGAAATACTGTACTACAGACATGTTGAGGACAAGTCTAAGAAATATACATTATTTGTGGGTATTGAGAAAACAAATTAAACCTCCACAACAGTCTGTATTAATTTTAGTATTTTTATAATTACTCATGATTTTTTTATTTTACTTTACACGCAGATTGGTAGGATATGACTTGGCATTATCTGCGCAATATATGACTTGTGTCGCATAATTTGGTAGGAATCAGTTTGGCCAATTTGGAGAAATCTGAATTTATATGCCGGCCTAGAGATTCAATTTCATTTCTAATTTTTTTTGACGTTAAAATCGGTTTAAAATGTTCCTATTCTCGTTTGGTTGTAAAGTGTACACATTGAAAAAGTTTAATAAAAATAACTTATCGTTGATTTTAACAACGTAGGAATTTTGCATTTTCATTTTATGGTAAGTTTCATCAATATTAAAGGTATGATTTTAAAACGTACGTTAAATGAAATTAATTTAGGTGGAGAATTCATTTCGATTCGGAAAATGTATGGTAAAAAAAGTACACTCTAAATTCAATTTAAACCTAACAGTTAGAACATTCGATGTTAAATTATAATAGTATAATTTACTTGATTTTGAAAAGTAAATTTTAAAATATTTAAAATCATCAATTAAAATTTTAATCAAAAACTAAAATGGAAAGCTCTTGATTTAAAGGTATTTCGAAAATTATAAAACGTATCCCCCCCCTTCTTAAAATGTAAGCATATCAATATTCTCCCACCCCTATACTCCTAAAACTCCTTTATTTTTGTAAAAAACAGAATCCTAGATACTAAGTTATGAGGAATAAAATTTCACAGTCTTATTCCATTTTTACTCGACCATAACACGAGAAAAATATTTATGCGACAACTCATTACAAAGCCGTTTAGATTTTCCATCTGATAATGTAAGTAAATATTATGTTTTTTACAGAGTTTTCCAAAAGTAACTTTAAAAAAAGGACAATATATATGTTTTTTTTAATATTCACAAAGAAAAGGACGAATTAGCTAATAATAATGTAGAACAACTGGATTAAAATTTCTCAGTTTATAGGTTGTTCTCTATCTCTAGAGGCTAACTTTGTATCAGTTGTTCAGGAACCACTTTGTCTAATACATGTTTACTTATTGATATCGAGTGATTTGTTAATCAGTAGTGTTCTAAATTTTGTTGTTACTTTACTTTTGTAAACACAAAAAATACTATATAAAATAATCATAATAACACTGTAAATAGCTTTCCAAGGAGTTGCCACGTACATTTTTTCATTGTTATAGCGGAGTGAAAATGAAATAAGGCTGTGAAATTGGTTTATTTATAAATTTGTATCTAAGTAAAGTAAAAAGATTTTGTTTCACCAAAATAAAGGCACATTTTAGGAGTAATTGAACTTTGATATTGCTATGATTACCTTTAAAATATGGTGGGAGGGGAATAAGTCTTATATATTTTTTAAAACCCTTTTTATATAGACTCTGTGTTTCGGCATGATAGCCCTAATCAACAGCTTTCTATTGATGTGTTTATTACTTTCCTACGCCAACTAAAAGCTGAGATATTTCAATATTTGTGGGACTTTTCTCCAACCCTTTGTGTGTAAAGAACCCTACGTTTATTAACGAAAAACTTACGAAACAGAAAAAAAAGATAAACATATATTTAAGCTTTTAACGGCTTCATATTTTACAAATAACAAATGTAAATAAAACACAGTTAAAATCCCCCCACACTTTAACACTGTACAACTTTTAGAATGTTTTTATATTTAAACTAATTATTTTTTTTAAAGAAACTATTTAAATATGTACGCGTCTTCTTAAACATATTTATATCTTCTTTTTTAACATTAGATTAAACAATCGTTGTATATATAATGAATGGACAGACGCTAAACATTAATCGCCCTATACCGTCGTCTAATTACAGGATGCTTTCTTTAATATTTCTACCAGGCATTTTCATTGACATTTATGAGAGCTTAATGAGATATGTTAATAGTAATAAAGTGATGACTCTGTTTATAGCTCTTTAGATCAGAGAGTATTAAATTTTATTACTTCAGAAAAGATCAATAACTCTGCTTAGATTTAATATTCTAAATACCATAATTTACCAGTTGATTTATAGTTTGAACCGATGCAGCTCATTAACTAGAGACAATTAGCTCCGGGTCACAAGACCACGAGACCTGCTGGACCTAATTGTGTGTGAGCACTTTAATTTGTCTTGCCGTCACACGTAGGTCGTAATCATATTATTCGTATCAGTAACGTGTCACATACAAAGCACGCAACAGAAGAAAAAAATCAACTTAAAATGATTCTTTTCAGTTTGAATAATGTTTAATAGCAGTGCCCACAGTTTACAGGTCTTTGTGAATGTATATTAAGAACAAAAACTATTCAAATGATATCAGTAATGATTTCTATTAAGTTGAAAAAACATCACCGTTTTCCGCCTGTCAAATTTAATGTGTCGCCCATGAGATGCAATTACCAATTTTAATAAATAATGATCATTAGCGTTGTACTGTATATGGACAGATGTCTCCAGGACTGATAGTAAATGTTGAATAGTATTTACCATAATACAAAATTACAATTGAAAATCAACTCTGGTGAGTTTGATATTCGCTTACTCGAAGGAGCAAAAGTAATTTATTTCTCTTTAAAAAACAAAACGTTTTGTTAAAAAGATAACATTAATTATGGACACATTTGTTGAAAGCAGATTATATCAAACGTAACAGAATGGATTTTGTACATTTAACAATTTAAGTTTCAAAACAATGTAATAATGATCGCGAATCGTATAATCGTAAATAATAACATTTTTGAAAAGTATTTTTTAGTATTTTTCAAATAACCTAACAATCGTATTTTTCATTTATATTCTGTTTTTCATATTAGGTTATTTTATATCCATAACTTGATCTTAATTATGTTTTGCAGATTTTGAGAATTGAACTTTCCAACCATTCATTTTTTAAATTTTTTTAACCAACTATTCGTAACTCTGAAATTTTGGGGATGATAGAGACAAATTCTTTTTGCTTGCTTAAGGAATATCCCATATACAAATAAAATTTTATGTTTTAAGTAAGTTAAGCAATATCAAAAGTTTTATTGATGATGAACCAATTCAGAGTTCAAAAATATTTAATTTTTATGGGTAGCATTCATCACAATTCTACAAATTTTCTTACTCCACCACATTAGTGTTATGATTGGTTCCTTTAAACTACCTGGGTTCTTCATTTTCAATATAATCGAATGGTTCAGTACTCAATTATCCGTTATTAACAATTATAACCATCTCCTATCTTATTACAATGCTACAATATTCTTATTATTACTATTAACCCAGAATGACTCTAATTGTTGTGACTCACAGATCTGATTCTACGTTATAGCCTAATTATCTGACTCTGAAATAATTACAAGGTTTATACACGAATTTTTCTCACCCTGCTTGCCACTCTAAAGGATGCTCGTCTGAAGTCTCAATTCTCCTAGGAAGCTCTTATTCGCCAAGTCGTTCTGGCTATCTTCAAGCATTATTCTCCCAGTAAGCTTTTACTCGCCAAGTCGTTCTGGCTATCTTCAAGCATTATTCTCCCAGTAAGCTTTTACTTGCCAAGTCCGCCTGGCTATCTTCAAACATTATTCTCCCAGGAAGCTTTTACTCGCCAAGTCCGTCTGACTCTCTTTAAGAATTATTCTCCCAGGAAGCTTTTACTCGCCAAGTCGTTCTGGCTATCTTCAAACTTTATTCTCCCAGGAAGCTTTTACTCGCCAAGTCCGTCTGACTCTCTTTAAGAATTATTCTCCCAGGAAGCTTTTACTCGCCAAGTCCGTCTGACTCTCTTCAAGAATTATTCTCCCAGGAAGCTTTTACTCGCCAAGTCCGTCTGACTCTCTTCAAGAATTATTCTCCCAGGAAGCTTTTACTCGCCAAGTCGTTCTGGCTATCTTCAAGAATTATTCTCCCAGGAAGCTTTTACTCGCCAAGTCCGTCTGACTCTCTTCAAGAATTATTCTCCCAGGAAGCTTTTACTCGCCAAGTCGTTCTGGCTATCTTCAAGAATTATTATCCCAGGAAGCTTTTACTCGCCAAATCCGTCTGACTCTCTTCAAGAATTATTCTCCCAGGAAGCATTCACTCGCCAAGTCCTTCTGGCTCTCTTCAAGAATTATTCTCCCAGGAAGCTTTTACTCGCCAAGTCGTTCTGGCTATCTTCAAGAATTATTATCCCAGGAAGCTTTTACTCGCCAAATCCGTCTGACTCTCTTCAAGAATTATTCTCCCAGGAAGCTTTTACTCGCCAAGTCGTTCTGGCTATTTTCAAGAATTATTCTCCCAGGAAGCTTTTACTCGCCAAGTCCGTCTGACTCTCTTCAAGAATTATTCTCCCAGGAAGCATTCACTCGCCAAGTCCTTCTGGCTATCTTCAAGAATTGTTCTCCCAAGAAGCTTTTACTCGCCAAGTCCTCCTGATTATCATCAGGAATTCCTCCAGTACCTCCACTTGACCAATCTTGGCCTACTGATCAAGTTTCCTCCTCCACTCCATGGGTTTATATATCATTTTAGCATCAATGAAGTCTGGTTTTTTCAGAAAGACTAGCCTTTTCATTCTGGCTTTTTAAAAGCAACTTAAACTCTATTTCTAACTAAAACTATCATAATTCCAACCGTAGTTATCCAAATTAAACACAGGTATATGAAATCTCAAACTCGGCTGTGATGGTTTAGTATTTGTGTGTATATTAAAAGCGTGCTCCTCACTTGATTATATCATTGTCTCGTCCTTTGAAAAGCTCTAAAATATAGGAATAAGAGATAAAATATTAATAAAAGAGATAAATATTAGAAATTTCAATTTCGACAATAAATTCGTTACTAATTTGTGTCTAAGTAAACATCGAGGATAGTTTAAGTTTATACTATTATATGGTATTTTAAAATCTATTAAGTTTTAAGCAATAATAAAATAAAAAAGACAATGCCTTCCTAATTATGAATTAATTAAAAATTATAATAAAATGATCATTGAAATGGAAGTTTTACTGACTGTATCACAGTGATAAAGCTAAAACATTCATAGTTTAAGAGAATTATGTTGGCGTTAGTATTGGATGACTGCTACCTTGTAGTGAATTAAAGGTAGAGGCTGTAAAACTGTCAGAAATAAATTAAAACTAGTAGGCTAAGAACAGAGGCTGGGTAGATTTGTAGGTTCCTTAAAATCTAAAGTAATAAATATCACACTGACGTAGATTTCATACTACACCTCGAGGCATTCACTAGGTATTCAGTGATTCACTTTGGCCTAACAATGTCTTAACTGAATTATTAGATCACGGTTTAAAATTGTCTCATTCTGTTTATTCACATTTTAAATTTAAAATTAATCTCACCGACCGACGTAAAACGGCGTCAATGGTAATTTGTTTCTTAACAATAAATTGAAGTCAATTTCTATCCCGTTCTCTCTTACTGATTTAAGTTTGGGAATTAATAACATTTGATTGTTGTATTCATATTTAAACCGTTCAAAGTTGACGAAATTCAAGCGTTCGTCGACGCTCGGAGCAGCTGTTTAGAGTCCTGCAATTACTCCATCGATCATTAGACATGTTTGTATTCGTTTTAGAAAAATATGGTAAATACAAAGATTAGAGTTTGAAAAGTTTCCTTTCCAGCGGTATAAAGTTTATTAAGATTGGATGACAATTAGTTGGTCAAATATTAGAATGTAGCGCGCACTGTTAAAAATGCCAAAGTACTGCACTATTGGGTAGTTTCGCCCGTTTAAAGGTTTTAAACATAACGTTGACATATGGCAATTTTAGTCGGACGTTGATATTTGAAGAATTATTTAGAAAGCATGTATCTTGTCAAATTTTCTATAAGTGATGCACAGGTTATCTAATAACCGCATTAAATACAATTCACTTCAACTAAAATAAATAAATTTAAAATGTGTATTATGTATAAGAATTAAGAAAAAATTAATATAAAATAATTTTGTTTCAAACAACTTAAATGTAATTTCTTCCTATAATTGACAGAGCGTATATCCGCCCTTATACAAAGGTCAACTCCACTTGTTTGAATCAATTAGACTTCGTTTTATACTCCAATCCATAGACAAAGCAAAGAGATATATTGCCAAAAACTTCTACAGGAAATCTTGAAAAATAACATCGGTTTTTTTTTTAAAACAAACTCAAGTTGAAAACTAATTAAACGCCAAAAGTAATTATTTCAACTTTTAATCAAAACAAGTTAACCAAATAATATAATTTTCCACAGAAATCTTATGTCAGAAAGTCATGAATAAATTACGACTAAACACTAGACTCTACAGTAGCGGTTGCCTTGAAGCAGTTTATTTACTTAAGTTTTTCAAGTCATACCAAAGTACGCATCTGCACAAAAAGTTAATGATGAACACGCAATCTGACAAGAGAATGTTTTACGACAATGTATAACCAACACTTAATTTTTCATATGACTCTATATGGTCCTGGGTTTTATGTATTTATTTATGGTGGCAGCTCCTGGTGGATATACCGGCTTAATTGGACTTGGACCTGTAAGTAATTAGACTAGGAAAGCTGTTGTTACAACCTTAAATGTACGCCTAAAGCACATTTCTTATCCTTGATATTCTGCAATAACCAAAAGAAAAAAATATATAATTATTACATACTGAAATTGTAATTTGGAGGGATAGGAGTTTGTAAATTATCGAAAAACTCGTAATAATATTCCACGTTTAAGAAACTAAGTTTTTCTCTCTCTCTTCTTGCTTATGTTCATGTTACGAATGTAAATCAGTCAATTCTATGTTTATGTTACGATTTTCATAATTAATTTAAGTAAAATTTTGTACCATTACGTTTCGGAAAAACTCTTCTTTACAATGTTGAAGAATAAATATAGTTTGTGAAGCTAGAATGACTTTAAAACGCAGCAAGCAAGGATTTTAAAGAAATAATGCTAAACAGATGTTAGATAAAATAATTAAATGGATGCAGAAAAGTACTTAAGAAGAAAATAATGTACATAAATTAAGTTTAATTAGTAAAATCAATTAAATTTATAAATGTAGGGATAGAAAATTTTACAAATATATTACACCCAACTGAAAATATATTTCGCCACAAATGATTCTTTGACAAAGACGAACAGTTAAAAAAATAATAAAAATACAAAACTCTAACTGTCGTTTAACATTCATACTTTATAGACGATAGACTAATGAGGACGGGTGGTCTGAAACTAGTCAGTGTGAATTACACATGCCATTACAGATTAACCATGTCTATAGTTTACTATGAGCAGTATGGTGAGAGGATATGGTGTAGATAACTAAAAATAGATAAATTCATAGTCGAGGTAATTGGCGATAGTAAAGAGCGGATTGAAATAGGAGAAGAAGAACCGTTTGAAAGAAATTAAATATAAAGCATGAAGTGTTTGCGAATAAATACCCCATACGACGGGATGTAGTTAATACGACAAGATGTGTGACAGAATGTATTTAATGCAACGAGATGTGACAGGGTATAGTTGATACGACAAGATAGGTGTAAAGATACAATCTTTAATTTACGATGGATTTGCAGTTGTGGATGCTAGTAAATAGGGTCACTAGACGTTTATAGAGAAACGTATTTAATTACCTTTCCAAACATCAAACATCAATAGTGAAGCAGGAATATCGTCTACATTGGTTATATGTTTCCTGACAGGGTGTTAAATAAATATTGTTATCTCAACGATCAATCTGTGGTAGGCTAAAAGTAAGTGACTGCAGATTTGTGATTGGTCACGGTAAAGTTATCATAGCGATCTTCTGTAATAATGACGCTAAACAAAATTAATTTTTTCCTTTCTTATAGTTGTCATTTTTATTTCGGATAAACACGATACAAGCATCTTGTTTTTATTTATTGGAGGAACAATTGGAAACATAATTTCACCGAAATCGTTTCATCGGTCCGAGAGATAAATTCGTACAGAAAAATAGGCATACGTAGACTTTGTTTATAAATATTAACACGCATATACATTAATCCTCAATTAGAGAAAAAATATAAACTGCAAATAATTTGCAACACTTGGAAAACGAAGTATTTTAAGGACAATTTAATATTTATTAATTAATTGAAAACTGAATATCAAAAACAAGAAACAATTTAACAAAATGAAGTGTCAAGTTTCAATTATTAAGTTGTCATCTTCATTGGCAATCAACAATCCGTGTTTTGATAGTCGTTGAATCGTCGTCTAAATTTCATGTTGTGGTTTTATATTATTGAACTTTTATACTCTGTACTGACCATTTACAAGTATATTTATGTTATTTTAAAGCTTAAGATCTTATATAGGAGAGTATTAAACAAATAATATTCCATTTCCACAGTTTAGTTTATACCAATTAGTGATGAATATAAACTATAAAATCTTTTCCATTTCCAGTTTCGTGATAAGAAAAAGAGAAATCCTGTACGTATATAATTAATTATTGAACAAAATAGGTTCGCTCGTAATTCTATTTGGTAGGGAAATCTGAGCACCGCCCACCTCCGACAGTTTAACACGTGTCAAGACATTGGGGAAGTTAGTAACCCATTCATCAAGGGAAGACAGAAGGACAGTAGGTAGCTCTACTAGAACGTAATGACCAACTACCAACACGCAAGTCACGCCCTGCTAAACAAGTTATTCCGAAAATCGTGGCTCAAAGTAGACTTTTAATTAGTTAGTTCTGTTTGGCACATTGGAAGTCCAAATCCCTTTCACTGTATAATCATACTCGTGTTATATAATTTAACTTGGAAATGAAGTATTTATTTGTTTTAATAATACGCTTAAAGATTAAAAAAATGTCTGTTTCTTTTTCAAAATGGAGTGTAATTTTGCGGTGGAGTTTAAAATAATTTTTAACTAATTAAACAAAGTTATTAAAAAAGGTCAACTTTATACTGATTACAAGAGCGAATATATTACGTGTTCATTATTATACTGCCTTTAATACTTTGTTAAGACACTAATTTTTAAACCTAATTTTTTGAAGAACAAAATATCTGGATTGTCAGCTATGTCCAGAAAAAAAAAGGTTTTAGACCTTCTGATATACAGATATCATAAATCCCTTTATCCCCGTAATCCACGTTTCTATTATTTTCTGCTAAACTTAAATAAGGGGGCGTTCAAATAGGTAAAGTTTAAAAAATAAATATTGTACATTGCTGGGATATTTAAATTTGTCTCTTTTATTACACAAAATGTTACGATTTATACACAAAAGTTTGATAATTCAAAAAAAATAATGAGCTCCTGTATTTATGTACTGCTGGTTAGCTGACATGACTAGAAACAAATTTTTATTTGTGTTTTTGTGGGCTTATTATTAATTTAAACAGATTATCTAAAGATAGAAGAAGTTACTGCTGAAAATCTGTTTCAAACAGCCTCCATTGTGAAGTTATCTAATTATTTGTGATAACAATTACTTCCAACTAATAAGAATAACGTACCTAGGTGAAAAATTATCATAAAAGTCCCGATAATGTAGATGATATTTGCAGTTTTTGTTCTAATTCTGATAGTGTCTCTATAAAGCAATGTTTTCTTTGGGTCATTCACTTGGTAACACGATTGAGCACGTTTGTTTATTGTTTTAAAATCTCTGTAAAAGGGATTATTGTAGGAAAGACATCTATCCTAGTCTAAATATATAATTTGAGAAAACCGGATTAACAATACAATAAGTAAAGTACTTATAGATACACTTATATACAGGAAACTGCCTAGTAAAAGATCTCGTTCTCTTTATATGGACACTTGTACACAGACACTGTCTTAGAACATCTTAGTTCATTGTATATATATATATATATATATATATATATATATATATATATATGCAGATATTGGCTAATACAATCTACAGGGTACAACTTTCATTGGTCTCTACAACAGAAATGGCAACTCTTAATATAGTGTTAAACATTAATTAGGCTATCTAGCTTGATTCAATTTCATAAGAAATCGAATAAAGACAAAATATATAAATTAAGCCAATACTAATTTCATAAAAATAATTGGGTATTGCTTAGAAACCTTACTAAATTTGTAATATATTTATAACAAATATATATATACACAGATATACACAAATATATATATATATATATATATATATATATATACATATTTGTAACATTCTTTAGCCAGTTTATACTTTGTTAGAGGACAATTATTACTGTGGATATTATCCCTACAAAATATAAATCTTTCATGTTATATTCGTACGTTAAAAATAACGTTCATTGAAAACAAACACATTTTAAATGGTGGGAAATGCAGACCTAATAAGAAACATTTAGGTAGTAAGCTTAATTTACCGAGTATAATCTTAATCTTTTTATTACACTGTAATTCTAACAAAATCACTTGATTTAAAAATTGACTGGAAAATTAATCGAAAACAAGTTGATATTTTTATATAAATTTATGAAAAATAACAAAATTTTAAAAAATCAATAAATTTAAATTAGGTGATATATAGCCTGAGGAAAAACAATAATACAATTATTATATAATTAACAAACAATGATGACATAAGACTATTAGTAATACTGGGCTATTGTTCACAAGTCGGTATATCGCAAGTCATCATGTAGGCTATAAAAGTATGACTAAGAGAACCGAGTCGATCTGATGAAGCAACTGAACTGCTCTCGAACTGTCCGACTCTTCTCACGACAGTGTCAAATCGTGTGACCCTTTAACACCTTCTTCAGCAATCCTTTCCTCAACATCTCTACCTCTGATAAAACTATGAATATATTAAACTTATCTGTCACTTAACTAACACACGTGGAAACAGACCATTTCAGTAACCAGTAAAGTGAATGCTAAGTAAATATCGACACGTGAGATTCATTTGACTGATAAATTCTCAACAATTGATGACTGAATGCACGGCTTTATTTAGTAATAATTGTGACATGTATAAAATTACGATTTAGAAGTTTAAAATAAATAAAGTGCCATGAAATAATAAACGTCAATAGAGTGAGTAATTGAGAGATTTACATTTCACATTACTCATACAGGGTGTCATAAAAAACCTTAGCACACTATACAGGATCGGAATTCAAATATACAAATAAATGAAAATGTTTAACAACGTTTCTTGGAATTCACCTTAGTTTAGTCGAAAAAAAACTCACTGTAACTCCAGAAATAGATAAGATATTCAGATCAAATTTGGCATGAACAATTTATATGTTACGATTTAAAAGTGTACTGACACATAAAAGACTTTCTTTTTATGATTTAAAAATTGGCAGCCGTTTAAAATTTGTTTAACGTTAACGGTTTTGGTGATATAGAACGTTAATTAGTTTAAAAGAAAATTATAAAAAATAACAATTCGTGTTTGGTACACTTGTAAACCGTAACTTATAAAACGCTTTACCAAATTTGAACTCAATATCTTATTTATTTCTGGAGTTACATCTAGTGAAAAAAACGAAATGGCGGATTACGACTTAACTAAGGTGAATTTGAAAAAAAGTTATTGAACATTTTTTGTTTATTTGGATATTTAAAATCGGATCCTGTGTAGCACTAAGGTTTTTTGTGACACCCTGTATATGACCAAAAGATGAACATATAAATAAGAGAAAATAGATTATAAATATAACTTAATATTTTGATATATTTCTGGTTTGTCAAAAACAAATTCTCTCTCTCTCTCTCTCTCTCTCTCTCTCTCTCTCTCTCTCTCTCTCTCTCTCTCTCTCTCTCTCTCTCTCTCTCTCCCTCTCTCTCCCTCTCCCTCTCCCTCTCCCTCTCCCTCTCCCTCTCCCTCTCCCTCTATTTAAATATAAATACATTTACAATATACAAATATAAACATGCACCAATATGATTTAAAATGTATTTATTATTTTCTTCTGTACTTGCTTCTTTAAGTCCTTTGTATGAAACCATTGATCAATTCTCACAACACCATGAAAATTAAAGTTGTATTTTATTTAATCTTTACAGATTTTAATCTTTACTGATTTTAATCTTAAGTTAATAAAATAAATTCTAATTTGAATGATATTCATAAGAATGTATCTTATATTCCGTAACTTAAGCAGCAAGTTTGTAAATGAAAAACATTGAACTGCAAAGAAATTTAACCAATTTGTTTAAAATCTGTTAATATTTCATTACTTGACTATTAGAGATAGTATTCAACTTTAAAATTTTAAGGTTATAAGTCAATTTTTTAGTCAAGTTTGAACTGTGATTACTATTAGAAGACAACCCCAACTATTGGTATATTTTTTTACATCTTTAGGGATTGTAAACCCTATCTCGGCAATATTAAATTTACTAACTGCATTTTTTTCTCATGAACTTATAAAGACTCCGTTACTGTAGATCCAAAATATTTGTTGTTGCAGAATTTTATTGCCTTTTTGAATTTTTTTCCAAACGTATTACAATCTTCTAATTTTTCTTTAGTAAATTTATCATTTATTTAGTTGCTAATAAACTCGTAAAGACTATTTCGGTTCAACATCTGTAAGGATATTAGGAAAGTGTTCAGTAACATTTTCAAATACATATCCTGAATACTTTTAGAGAAAAAGGTACATTTATCCTGAAAATGATGAATATTCATTTAATACCTAACACCAATATATTAATTAATTGTATTTATACCAAAAAAATACTACGCAGGTTTAGTTAGGTTAAAACATATTACATTTACATTAAACCATTTCTGCTTTATATTATTATTCTTTTAAGTTTCTTCTTTCATTTTTTTTTGTTTTTGTTGTTTTTTCTTCTTCTTGTGTTCATCTTGAAAACTTTTCATCCAAACTATAAAATAAACTAAACGCACTTTCATTTGCAAACAACAACTTTATATTTTGAAACAGATGTTTGTTGTCAGTTCAAACTGTAAAATAAAATTGAGCAGGACTGCCAACATATAAAACGAAATGTGGAGTTATATCAAATCAAGTTATATGTATAGGTATTTTCGCAAAATTTAGGTGTGTAGGGGGTCGGCGCGTTGATAAAAATCAATGTATTTTTCAGTGTAGAGTTTTAAAAAAATTATGTTTACTAAGGATAGAAATTTCATAAGAGCTTGAATGGGTTATCAATATGTTCAGAAAAATATGAAGTATATTAATGCATATTAAATGTCAAGCTTGACGTATGAGAAAAACTATACAGTATACCAAACACACAGAACACAATTCTCTATTAAGTTATAGTTTGATTGGTGTAGCTCGTGTATCACTGAAGAGGACGACCTTGTCGTTGAAACACGTCTGATACTTAGGAGGATTTTTTGTGAGAATTGTGTTCTGTGTGTTTGGTATACTGTATATTAATGTATATTAAACTGAAAAATGTACACGTAAAATGTCCCGTTAACATTATTTCTCTATATAACTTACGATAAAAACAATTTCCAAATACTAAAGACATTCTGTCGTAACCATATTTGTTGCATAACTTAAGAGATTTATTAATTTCAATCCTGTATTCAGTTACCAACCGATAACGATGAAGATAATTTCAAGTGTGCTAGATTGCTAGATAATATAACGCTACTTGTAGAATATGTATTATCCAAGACATCAATAACGATAAAAAATAATTGTGTTTCATGCATCACTAATTTAGATACCATTTCTTATAGTGATTGGTCTACTTTTCAACTACTTACCTCAACTATTCACTAACTATATTCTTGTTAGTGTTCACGACATTAAATCAGTATGGTTTTCTTATAGGTAAACAAAAGTAATTGTGGACAATTTTTGGTCTGTCAAAAGCAAATTTCTTCCAAAACATTTTTTTAAATATTTCAAGAATTCAATACGCAATGCGTAGGGTGTTGTTCGACAGTCGATAGAGTGTCGATTCGATTTAACAGAAGCACGGTTTTAAAAAGTTAAAAAGCTCAAAAGATTTTACTTCATGATACAGATGAAAATGGAGGTTATACTTGTTTGTATTACCTTCTTATAATATTTGTAAGTCTCACAATGTTTTTATTGAGGATATCATCGGATAGTTAAAAGGTGGATCGGTACTGTGAATATTTTATAATTAAACGAGTATAATTCGAGGTTTACTGGTCGGAATAAAGACAAATATCATTGAGAATAAATGCATTCTAAATATATTTTATTTGTTTTATAATAATCACTCATGTGGAACGACACAGTGTTTTCGTTATGGACATACAATCGAAAAATTACATTTAACATTATTGGGTTGTTTACCCAATCGAAAAATTAAATTACTTAAAAAATAAGAATATTCCACAACTTCGTTCGATATGTGCAAAATTTGGGATATTTTTAAAATATGTATGTATTTTGATTTATTGTCTTCTCAAGTAATTTCATGATTTTGTGTTTCAATGAGGTAAATACATGTTTGAATACTAGAATAAATATCAAATGATCTTGGACATTTTAACTAGATTTATTTTTTATTAATCTTTTATATCCATTTGACAGAAACCGGAAGTTTTGGAATTGAAACAACTGTTTATTGTACCAAAAAAAGGAAAATTCTGGCAGAGTTAAGAAAAGTTTTTAATGACTCGGAAAAAAAGTTTCCAGTCGCACTCTAGAAATTAAGAGTCTGGGTCGATTCTGCGACACTTGTAAAAATTAAGAGACATTATTCGAAAATGTAAAACTAGTGGTCGTTATGTAAATCGTGTAAAGTGGTGATAGTAATAAAAAACTCTGAACTTTTTTACAATTAGATAAATAATTGAAAACTACTTCCAGTATATTTAAGGAACTAAATATATATATATATATATATATATATTTATTTATTTAAGTGTTATATAGTAGTAAATTGTCTTATTTAAAAACTAATTCGGCCAAGGTGTATTCTAAATTGTCCAGCCTGTTAGATCACTATTTCTTCCGTAGTCAGTAGCTTTACTTCCTACAGCAAAAACATTACTGATGGACGTGACTTAACACAAAATATTTTGGTTTATTTTCGGTCATGCGGAGAAACGAAAGTATTATTTTAAATCAGGAAGATTGGATTGACACTTCCGGTACAATGATTGCATTGCTACTATTATAAGTAATTGCGTATGGCCTCGCAACAAAGTTCAGTTTTTCAGTTACAAAACTAGGTTTTTACTCAGCATTCGACAACAATGACGAACGCCATTATCGATTGGGACATATTCATTGTCCGAGATAACGCTTTTATTTCTATCACTTTCTAAACTTGACCAAATTTCTGCATTTGTAAACTCGGTGACGGGAAGAAATTTACGTATCGAAAATATTCTCAAATTGATATGAAAATTGTTATTCCAGTTGAAAATAAGTATTTTACGTAAACAAACTATTATGTTCAATGGAATAATTTTCGTTATTTATTCTACATTACAATCACTTTGTGGCATATAAAAGACTCTTTTTATAATATATAAGCACACGGTGTGTTACACATACAATAAAATATTAGTCTCAAAGGTTTATTAGTCTCATAACTTTAAATATTTCTGAAAAACATACTTTTATTCCGTAGTCACACAACCTAAGGAATGTTTTATTTTTGTTTGTAGACAAAGGATATCACGAATAAAATTGTAATAGATTTTCTATTTATCTTAAAAAATTCCTCTGTATGTTAGTTTCCATCCATTTTATTTAAACAGAAAGGAAAAATATTTACTACAATAGGATATTGGTGCTTTATTCTAAATTATAGCCCGAAATCTGCATTTTAAAATAGTGTATGATTTATGTGTCTAAGGTAATCGTAGTGTATACATTTTTTTTTCCGGAACTAGTTTAAAAGTTTTAGGATTAAACTGAGCATAGACTCGACTGCGCTTCATTCTTATTGTCTGGATTTCTACATACAGTAAATAGATATCATGACAACTAGTTATTTATTTAGTTTACAATGTTTTACACATATGTGCGTCATGTTCAGAAAAGATTGGATTCAGACTAAATGTTTTGAAACGAAACAAATAACAGATACTGCCAGAGGGGGGGGGGACTAGCAAACGTCACAATTCCACAGATAGGACAATACTACAAACTTGCAATATTGAAAACCGTCTCTTCTCCCAAAGCTGCAGTCTGGACTGAGTATTTTCACTACCATACGGCCAAGACAGAGGGTATATGGTGTAAGTTTCACTTCGTACCACGAAAGCCGAAAAGTGTTAAGATGAGCTTCAAAAGAAAATCAAGCAGTCAAAACAAAAACTAATAAGGATAATTGATGATGGCTATGTGGAGGAAGAAGGAGATACACCCATCATACACCCTGACATATATTGAAATGTAAACGTAGCGTTACTAAATAGTTTTCTCCCACATATTTGCTTACTTTTTAGTGATTTGTTGTTTTTGAAAGTTTACTTTTTCAGAGCTTTTGTACCTTCTTCTGAGGAATTGAAAAATATATTTCAATGAATGTCTTTAAATTGTTAAGGAAAAAAATTGTATAGACAGAGATATAACCCACTTTGATAACGTAAATATTATTATTTTTTTTAAATTATTTAAATATGTACTATAAATTTTAAAACTAAGTTTGGACTACAGTTTTTTTGATGTATTTTTGGACTAAGACCATTTGATGTATTTTGTAACTTTAAAATACAACATTTCAAGTTAATTCAGAAAAAGTTACTAATATTAATTCTTAGTTTACCATATTCTTAAATGGAGTATGCAGTAAACTCCAAAAAGTGTAATACCTGCACCACAATTAAAGCAATTTGAGTTTAATTCATTTTATACTCGAAATGTTTTATGTTTTGGAATATAATGACTCAATTATAAGCGCCAGTTAAAAGGTACTTGAAGAAATTGGCATACTTTAACTTATCTTTTTAGTGGTTTTACTACTATTTGAACCTGATACATTTTGAAACATACTAATAGAAAAATCAAATTAACCGAATATTTATAAGAGGATTAATTTTTATAGAATTTACCACAAAATTTTTAAGAGATTTAAAAATGTAGGAAGATGTTTTAGCGAGTACATACATATCTCATACGAAATGTGTAAAAAGTAGACACTAGGAAGCACCGGTCGAATATATACTGCAGGAAGTTCCACCTACTGTCAGCTGTGTTATTCAACAATCATTAAATCAAGATACATTATTTTTGGGAAACGTTTTCCATATCTCCTTAGTCACGTGCATTCAGTTAATTGTTGAATAGCCAACAGCAAAAAATCAAATCCCTAAATTAGATGTATTTTGACTGGAGAATTAATAAAATATTTCTCATGATTAAAAAGGCAAACATCATTGTGTGGTAGTAACAATGTAAATAATATTTAGAAGTTTTAAAATGTTTGCCGAATCCTGTTTGTGATACTTCATTAGCTAAGAAGATCTTGAATATTGTAGAAAGTGTTATGAATAAGGATAATTTTTACATTTTACAGTTAATATGAATTTATTGTACAAATATCTAGGGAAAATGTTAGAAAATAGTGGAGTTTATAAAATACCTTGTCAAAATCGTGACTCTGAGTACATAAGTCAATCAGGTAGATCTATAAAAGTTAGGATTAAAGAACATGTAAATAGCTACAACATGCCTAAAGAAACTCTAACTTTGCTAACCACCTTTTGGAATCAGGTCATAATTTTGATCTGAATTTGAATGTTAAACTCTTACATATAGAAAATAACAGCAATAGACTAAACAATTTAGAATGTTTAGAAATAAATAGATCTTTTTCGCTTAGGCATATGTTCAACTTAAATGACCAAATTGTACTAAATTCTTCACCTCTTCTAAAACCCACCCAAAGTTCATCTACCTGCTTGGTTTTTCCCCCTACCATTCCCGATTTATTAATTGTATTTCAGTTTCCTGTTACTTGTTTATGTATAAATAGTTGTCAACTTGTTAATTATCAGTTACCCGATGATGCCGCAAGGCGAAACAATTGTAGCTCATTTATATTATTATAAAAATATTTTGAAACTTTAGCTTTATTGCTTTATTTAATTCTTTAATATGCATTGTTTTTAATAAATAAAAGACTCTTAAGGTATTCAAGTGCCGTACTAATTAAGACGTTAGTTATAAAATTCTAAATTGAATGTATTGTGTAAGAATAGTGTTTGATTACACAAAAGTCATTTAAAAACCAAAAGAACCAACCACTGAAATATTTCATCTTCTATGCAAATAGTCTTGTTTTATTTCCTGTTCTACGCTTTCTCCCATACATGAATTCAGATCGAGCTGTTGACCGCGGGATGAAGAGACCAGAGCGGCTTAGACAAAGCGGTCTTTCTCTTAGCACATTGGAATCACTAAGTAGCTACAACTTCGCATTTAGTTCTGCATTTAAATAAAACTACTAGGGACGATTGCAATTGCCGTAAATCCAAAGTAACGTTGGATCATTAGCCTCAACTCTATGTGCTTTATGCATACAACATTTAAATGCAATTAAGTTATATCAAATAAGTTGTACGATACAATGTTCAACTTAAAGAGATAATTAAGTGCATTAAGTGGAAGGTAATTAATTTGGTTGCTTCTTGATGTGACTACAAGCGGCTAATTAAATATATTGACAAATTAAATAAATGTGAACTTTGCAAGGCTGTCCTGTGTGGGTACTAATAGAGTTTTATGTCTCAACCCTCTCTCTTGGCTTAATACGAGGGAAAGTTGACTTCTTTCTGATATAAATATGGATCAACATTCCCTTTTGTAAAAGTTGTAATAAAACTAATCAACGAATAAATGAAGGGAATTTTACTAATATTTTTGTACCGCAACAAAACAAAAAATAACCGTCCATTATTCACACAGTTACAGTAGAAAGATCAAAATAGTGTCGCGTTTTACGGTTTTTATTTAAGACCCATATTTTTAATAAAGACTATTGCCATCACTTATTACACCTAGTTTGTTTCAGAGTCGTGAAATCGTTCATTTCTCAAAAAGTTAACATTAATTATACGAATCTCCATTTTACTATATACCTACCAACTTGAAATGTAATTTCATATAAACCATGCCTAGTTTTAATCGTAAGAGAAAAAAAACTGTTCATATGCGCTGATACAATAACAAACTACAATATTGATTTGTCCTACTCGTTACAATTTTATCTGATAGAATAAAACTCAAACACAAAAATTACGATTACTTAATCTAACGCGTCTCAACGACAAAGTCGCCATCCTCAGATTTTTTTGAGATCTTGTGTTCGAGTTTTATTTTTTCTAATATTATCTCAACTAGTCAAGTTCAATATTTATTTACGATTTTATCTCTTAAGATTTTTTCAGATCATGGTCTCCATTTTCAAAAAAACACATTAGTCACTTTAACACCTTGTACATTTTAACAATACCAAATCATCTTTGCAAGGGAAAAAATTGTTGTTAACATTATAGGTTTTTAAATTTTAAATACATGAACACAAAACAGTTGCCAGCTATTGCCAACGTAAATCTAAAATGTACCTTACTACATAAATATACTGATATTATAAATTACAATACTCCTACAGGCAAATTTACTTGATTAATTTATTTAAATTTACAATTCCCAGAAAATCGGACGTATTATTTCGGCTCACTTTCATCTAGGGAATACGCCATTTTTCAATATGACGTACTCTACCTGTGTGGTCTTCTTTGACAATGGGTACAAAAAATGAACAAATTCTTTTAACGTTTGGTATTGAGATTATTGTATGAATTTTCAAATCCTATATAAAATTGAAAAATGGTTTCGTCCATGTATAAAGTATTTGTTTTCCAATAATTTTAATATATTAGTAAATAAATGTTTTAAATAAATAAATAATATACATTTTTATAATTGTAACAAATAATAAAATATAATGTTTTAACTATAATAAAAAATTGAAATTGGAAGTGTGAAGATGGGAGCAAGAGAGGAAGTCATCGAAACGTTGTCAAATTTGCATTGTTATGAGATAACTTGGCAGTAAATTTATATATAAGTTTGTGCGAGACAGGGACAGCTTATTACTGTATTTTTAACGAAACTCCAAAGGAATATAACCTTTTATAAGAGTTATCAATGATACGTGAATGAATAAATGTTAATAATCTAGGATTTACAAGTTTGTTTATGTGCTTATTGTATAAGTTACGAAGACATAATTTGGTAGGTGTACTGGTAAGTCTTGAAAACATATTTTCGTGACCATTTATGTCTTTTACTAGTGTCGCCATTAAATAAATCAACACTTCCTTTGCTCAAAGGAAAGTTATTCTTTCGTTATTTTTTTAATCCCTGCCTAAATCACTTAAGTCCTCCGTAAATATCATCAATACACTATTAAAATCTGATGGATTTTTAGCAAATTATTTATTCAGTGTTTATTACATGAACTATTGGGAGGATGGGACAAGAGACTACATGTCCACCAAGGCTAATATTTTCTAATTTTTCACAGATATATACGTTGTGCGTCTTCACTCTCGTTGTGTGAAAATATTAACTCCTGTCTGTGATGCGGTCTACAGCTAAAAAGCGTGGACTGATTTTTACTTATTTAATTTGACGTGTGGGCATATTTTTGCCACATTTCGGAATTTTTCATTTTTTTAACTAAACATTTAGAGGTAAAAAAACACATAATTTCGATTTTCACAATTTGATATTATGTTAAAATTACTGTTTTATATCTTCAGTATAAAACGTAGCTCCTAAGTAACTTACTAAAATTGTCGGTTAGTAAGTTATTGGTATTGGTGGTTTTCTAACTAAAAAATAAACTATAACGCGTAAGAACAGATTTTGTTGAAATTTTAATTAAGTGTGAAGCGTAATAGTGCAAACCTGTTTGAAAAAAGGTAAGTAAAAAAATATTATGATTCAGGAATATTAGCAAAAATCTGATATTTTTTGATGGGTTTTAGGATGGGTGAGTAAGAAAGTTTGTGCAATGTTTTCTTACAGTCTATTTTAATTATGGACAGATACTAATCCCCACTACTATGTTTGAGAGAACTAAGTGCATGTCCTATATAAATATAAATAACTACAATAGTTGGTTAACAGTAGGTCTACACTTTGGTTGCACTTGAGTGAGGAAGCATTGTTTAGTTGGTTCATTCAACAGATTATACAAAACCAATACTCTACAATAAGATATAGTAATTATCTGCTTCTTTACATTAACACAATTTAAAACCTCAACGAGCAAGAAATCAAATAGGTATAATTTAAATCCAATATTTCTTGAACTGTTGCTAAAATGGATTTTAAGAACAAATATATTTTCAACACTACAGTATATACTATTTATTAAAACAATAACTTAAAACTCTAAATATCTCTATAACTTTATTCATAACACATGACGTTGAACATATACAATAATATATAGTAAAATTATGCAATTAAATGTTGTAGTGAGTGTTGCATCAATATTTCCTTTTGTGGACCACATCCTGCAGAGATGGTGAAAGTGAACGCATTCCAGTCCACTACTTACTTGTTGGTCCATCAGTGGACCAGCCTCTCTCTCTCTACCCTCATAAAATACGGGAAAGGACTCAAACAATCACCAACGCTTCTCTAACACAGTTAATCTGCAAATATATGAATGTGTTTTACTATCCTGAGTTGCGGCTTGTTTAATCTGAACTTTCACAATGTATCGGATACAAAGCAGGCTACTGTTGTGCAAGTTTATACGTTTATGGCGCACAATTAATAAAATACAAATAAAACACTGATGTATTTTCGAAAAGTTATGAAATTAGTATTTGTTAATGTAAATTATCGTTTACATGCATTGAAAAGCGAATAACTATGGAAAAAAATTGTATCTGAAAAAAATATACATTTTAAAGTTTATTCAAATCTATCTCTTGATATCTAGTTCTTCTAAAGTAATCTAGGTAATTAAATGTTTTTTTTTTCAAAACAATTTATTCCTACGTCAGGTTTTTTAAAACAAATTTTTAATTTTAAAAGTTACTTTTAGTAAATCACTTTACTCTCTGTAATTAACTATCGATGCTCGTACTTTTCCAGATTCTTTAAACAAAACACAATAAGATCGATTCTTTGTTGATTGCATTTGTGAGTTTGTATCAAAAGTTAGTTTATGAAAGTAAATTGTCATAATAGAAGCTTACCCACATACAATAGAGACTTATGGTTTATTGGTATGTAAAAGTATCGTAATTTGAATACAGATTAGGGGAGGGAGAGGGAAAATTTATAAATTTCTTGAAAGTGTTACGGAGATATTTAAATTAGTTAATTAAGTTAAAATTTAATAGATTTGAACCAAATGTGATGGAGTTTTAGGTGGTTAAATATAGGGTAATGTTTTACAGTAGTATTAAAAATATATATTTCACAAGTATAATAAGTATTATTTTAAAAAATAGAGCCAGTATTTTAAATGTTTGCAACTGTTAAAGAATAAGTTTTTTACAAGTCAAAAATTTATTTTCAAAATGGTTTTTATTGTAAAATGTATTGTGTCTTTTCTGAGTTCATTTGGTGATATTTTGGAATTTTAAAATGTTTTAGAATTTTACTTTGAAGAAGTATATTTCTACTTATCAGTTATAAGGGTGTTACAAGCTGAACAAGAGACTGTAATGTGTGGTTCTTATGGTGAACGTCTTAAATTGTTTAAAGTTTTGTTTTCCTACTTCAATATATATATATATATATATATATATATATATATGCACCTTCCAATTAAATTAAGTAGTGGTATAAACATGTCTTCCTAGTTTTAAAAGCAATTTCACAAGTACACATAATTTTTCTTTCACTAACATTACTGTTTTACTGCTTTTTAAGCACGCAATAAAAATTCTAGTTATGTAGTGCGCAACTAGAACAGGAAAGAATATTTAAAAACGTAAGATACTGTTCAGCCGTTTAGGCTTTAACAATATTCACACTTGTAGATATCTAATTAAATTTCTTCACAACCTATACAATGTATAAAGGGCGCTAAACATTGTTCATCTAGTAGTATATAAAAGGGGGCGTAAATCTTATTCTTTATTACAAATTCAATCCTTTAAATTATCTTTAAGGGAGGTAATATATTTATTTGTGTGTGTATATAATTCAACAATTTACTTCAACAAAGTAATAATATTTATACAGAGGGAATTTACTTAGAATGACTATAATTTAGTTCACTTATTTAAATGGTAGAGACAAAAACGGGGGGGGGTGAAAAACGGTCGTAAATAGATTTCTGAACAAACGGAATAACAAAATTAAGTTTTGGTTAAATGTAATAAAAAAGGACGGATTTATATAATAATATTACATACAACATTTTTTTTTACCGTTCAACAAAGAAGGTTCTGAGCAATTGATGATGACTGAAAGATAGAATTTGTGAAATAACCACTGAGGAAAGAAAGTGCAATTCAATGATGACATTTTGATAATATTTATTTCAGTATAATTTAAAAAGATAAGCTAAATTAAAGCTAATTGATTAACACTATAGAAGCAAACAATCTTATTCTTTTTATTGTATTAAATTTTTTTTAAATTATTACTATTACTAATTTCAATTATCAGAAATTTAATATCTTTGTCTTCAAACAATTAATTTAGGTGTTGAATAGCTTTACAAAATAATTACATTCTAATAATTCCATTGATACTTTAAATTTTTAATTATTTTCTTTCCGATCACACAATGAAGAATTCTAATATTCAAAGAGAAAGATCTTCTATTATTTTACTATTGGGGATTATTTTTATATCTTTAACGTTTTTAATTAGTATATTTTATTTAATTATAACTTATATTTATATTCTCTACTTCACATATGCATTCTGACAGTAGAAGGAATTTCATGAATTAATTGTATTCTTATTTACACGACAGAAAATTTGTTTTAATATTAAATGTACAGGATGATTAATTTTTGATACAATTCTTTTAGGAAGAGTGAGAAATTAAATGTGTCAATTAACATATAGTTCAACTATCTGTTATAGAACGTTGTGGAAAATTATTGCTTAAAAATACAAATAATTAATTGTTAGTTTGATCATCAATAGAGAATTTTCTTACAAATATCGTTTTACTAACGCACAAAGTATTTTTAATTGTAATCGATGTGTGTAATATTTATTGTATTCTTTAACATATTTCAAACCTTTTCAAATTCAAGACCATTCTAAGTAGAACAATATCAGTACCTTGACCACTTTAGGAGTAAGAGGGTGTAACCTGTCAATGGTAATGTGCTTTTATAATATAAATATATGATAAGCTATGCTAACATGAGCTTGCGCACTACGCAAGAGGTTAAAGTATCAAGTGAACGAGAGTTTGGTCGCATTTTGTTTCGTCGAAATCGATTAGCATTAAAGAATGTACGGAATATGACCTCATCGGTGTGACTTTGTAGGTTGAGACGAACGTTTCAAAATGATTGATAGGTGCAATTAGAGAAGTTAGGCCACCCCAGTCCTTCAGCAACTTTATGCTAATTGCGTTCTTAGGAAATAGAAATATATGTATAATCACTTTGCCAGTGGTATTCCTAAATAATTGATGATAATTCTTCATGAAGTAGCTGACTAATAATTACTGTCGATTCTAGCAGAAACGTACACACGTTGACTGACCCCACCCTCACTTCGCCTTTCTCCTGATCAAACAGTTAGGCCTAGTCTGCAGTAAGAGATACGATACGTGTGAAGAAAGATAAATGGCTGTAATTAGAGGCGAGTTGCCGCCAACAATTTCTTCGCTTGTTTTTAAAAAAGATTATGCGATAATTACAAAAGTAGATTATTTTAGCCTTCGGGGGATGTTGTACTAGATCCGAAATGTGGATCTTGTAATTAAGTTTATGCTGCAAATGGTGTGTTTATTTACAATAAATATAACTCCGTATAAAGTTGTGTAAATGTAATAAACTCAATTAATATTGCATCATTGTAAGCAAGCAAATGTTATCAAAGTAGATTTAATTCGCTTTAAAATGCAAAGAAACAGTAATAGTGTTTATGATCATTGCACCCCTTAACACATTCCTAGGAAATAGACATACGGTGACCTGAAAATTCAATTTAGATTTATTTTTATCAAACACAATAGGCTCATTCTCTTTCCCCATAAAGAGAATTTATGTTGAAGAAAAATAAATTGAGTTTTGTAACAAAATTTATGTCTGTGTATGGATGCGGGTTGATTTTTCCTCAATTTGTTTAAAAATCATCAAACCAAAGGATTTGACTGTCTTAATAGATTTGTGTTTGACCTATGATAATTAATAGCCTCTTCCCTGCTGCAGGACGAGACAGATATTTTTGCAGCACACCGGCAACGTGCCTTATTACCCTCATGGTTATGAAGAACTTAGTCTTTAATATGCGCACTCAGTATATAGGACGACCTCCAGTTTTAATATAGCTCTTCCAGGTATGCGAACTCTGCTCAGCTTGCTAATTACCCTAACATGATTATGAAGAGCTTAGACTTTAATATGGGAACTCAGTATATAGGACGACCTCCAGTTTTAATATAGCTCTTCCTGGTATGCGAACTCTGCTCAGCTTGCTAATTACCCTAACATGATTATGAAGAGCTTAGTCTTTAATATGGGAACTCAGTATATAGGACGACCTCCAGTTTTAATATAGCTCTTCCTGGTATGCGAACTCTGCTCAGCTTGCTAATTACCCTAACATGATTATGAAGAACTTAGTCTTTAATATGGGAACTCAGTATATAGGACGACCTCCAGTTTTAATATAGCTCTTCCTGGTATGCGAACTCTGCTCAGCTTGCTAATTACCCTAACATGATTATGAAGAGCTTAGACTTTAATATGGGAACTCAGTATATAGGACGACCTCCAGTTTTAATATAGCTCTTCCTGGTATGCGAACTCTGCTCAGGTTGCTAATTACCCTAACATGATTATGAAGAGCTTAGACTTTAATATGGGAACTCAGTATATAGGACGACCTCCAGTTTTAATATAGCTCTTCCTGGTATGCGAACTCTGCTCAGCTTGCTAATTACCCTAACATGATTATGAAGAGCTTAGTCTTTAATATGGGAACTCAGTATATAGGACGACCTCCAGTTTTAATATAGCTCTTCCTGATATGCGAACTCTGCTCAGCTTGCTAATTACCCTAACATGATTATGAAGAGCTTAGTCTTTAATATGGGAACTCAGTATATAGGACGACCTCCAGTTTTAATATAGCTCTTCCTGGTATGCGAACTCTGCTCAGGTTGCTAATTACCCTCATGGTTATGAATAGCTTAGGTTTTAATATGCAAACTCAGTATATATTACGACCTCCAGTTTTAATATAGCTCTTCCTGGTATGCGAACTCTGCTCAGGTTGCTAATTACCCTCATGGTTATGAAGAGCTTAGTCTTTAATATGCGAACTCAGTATATTTATAGGACGATCTCCAGTTTTAATATAAATTCTCCTGGTATACGATCAAAAAGGAATAAAGAACATAAAATAAAGACCCGTAGATCTCGATTACTCTAACTCGAGATCCTTAGGTCTTTCCTTTTGTATCTGTTGCGAAACATACAGTAATTAATTACTTGCAAATTAAATGTACTTTTACAGCAACAAGTACTTGATAAAACTCAATGTTTAGAGGGTGCTTTTAATTTTTTCAATGATATAACTACATTTAATGGTATTTTGCTGTATGATACGTTGTTTGAGAAGTAAACGTAGAACATATATATTAATAAACACAAATGGGGAATAATATGTATCAGAAAATAAACTGATGTTTCTGTAATTTTGCACGGAAGTAAAACGAGCAAAACTGTCCTTCAATAAAAGTGATCTTTATAAACCAGGACTATTACTTATTTTATATTTGAAAGACCTAACAGTGAATGTACGTAAATGATTGATGGTAAATAAAATATTCGGACTGAATGTGGGTCAGGCGGGAGTGCGCGCGTCGAACGGCTGCCACGCTTAGTTCGTGTGTCTCGGGCCAGAGGGCAGCGCAAGCGTGCCGTCGCGAGTAAAAGCGAAAGTGACATGCCGCTATGTCGTGAGGTAGACTACTTGGAATTATGGGGCTCATTATAGAGACTATGCCTTAGTCCGTTACATTAATGAATCCGATTATGTCCATCAATGGCTCGAGCGCGCCGCCTGTATGTGATGCAAATTAATAAATAGCTAAACATAACTACACGGGGACACCAATTTGTGGCTCATCAGCTGATGTTACGAAATGAGCACTTTCAAGGATGAGGCTCGGCTCGGCACGCTCCAGTTGGGTAACCTAACCTATACTGACTTTCCAATCTCAAACGTGAACTACTATTATTTAGTATGACATAATACTTAGATAAATAACACTTGCTAACTGAACTTTGTACAACTGTGACTTGTTTTCTTCTTTTGACAATAATTACAGTTCTAAAAATGATTTCATCTCAGAACAGCTGTTTATAGTTGTGAAAGGTGTTTATTTCAATGATTATAATAGTAACACACGTTTTGTTATTTTCATTTTATAATTAGTATGAATAAGATGGGGGGGGGGGTGGACCAGGAGTTTAAATTTTTATAAAACATTTTCCATATTTTCATTTGTAGACGAGTAGTTCATAGTAAGTGATTAATATGAGTACATCGGTTTTTAAAACACATTTTTATTTTAAACCTCCAACAAAAATCATGCCTTCATTTGCTTTTTAATTTGTTACGAATGTATTACATTGTGCCAAACAAACATTGCAAAAAAATTATTATTATGAAAATAAAATACTATTATTTCCTTTAAAGGGTCGTAAGAAGCAAAGAGTCACCATCATTATTACAATAAACTATTTTCTCTTGTCTGTCTAACACGTAAACAAATGTAGATGATTTTTTTTTTAAATTGGGGCTGTATTTTAAATTGGTTGCCTGTTACCCAAAAAATATTTTCAACTGTAAAAATGTGTCGTTCTTTAATGAAATGAGGTTGATCTACTGAAACAACGTCTATTTGTACAAATGAGTGATTTATGTTTTATAACCTAATATTATTTTTAAAGCTTAGGAATAACTTTAGAATAGAAATTTCAATTAATTGTGATGAGCAAATAAAATGACACAGTGAAGAGTTAAATGACACAGAGTTAAATGACACTAAGAGTTAAATGACACAGAGAGTTGACACTGTGCTACGATATCCTGCCTACTGCAAAATAATTTTTGTTAAGTTGTTGAAATTGTTATTTTCTCTACTTCGGGTATTAATAGTGTAAAATGGTAGGTTCGACAGTTAAATTAGGACGTAGGGGGAGTAGATTGAGTATTTGTTTTTGGCCCAAACCGAAGAAAGATTGTTCATCACGATTAACGGTTAACGTGCTAGATATCTCACGGAATTTTTACATTTTCGTGAGAAATGCTTAAGGTACAAAATTAGGAATAGACCAAAATTAATTAAAATCTTATTTATTACAATTTTAAATTTGAATTTCAGTATATATATATATATATATATATATATATATATATATATATATTACAAAGTGTAATCTTTTGTGGTAGCTACAGAACTCGACGAAGTTAAACAATTGAGAAATATTTGTTTTCCGTTGGAAATCAAGTTTTGTAAATATCTGTTGAGTGTTAGTACAATATTTTAATATATTCCTTTTGTTGTAACTCATAAAACTAGCGTAAGGTTAAAGAAAATCGATTGTCTCAAAAACGAACACTAACCGTTTAAGACTGAATAAAATATAACCAAATTATTATTTTGCGGAAAGTATGGGTTTGATTAAAACTAGCGTAAGGTTAGGTTAGGTTAGGTTAGAAAATCGATTGTCTCTAAAACAAACACGAACCGTTTAGGACTGAATAAAATAAAACCAAATTATTATTTTGCGGAAAGTATGGGTTTGATTAAAACTAGCGTAATGTTAGGTTAGGTTAGGTTAGAAAATCGATTGTCTCTAAAACGAATAATAACCGTTTAAGACTGAATAAAATATAACCAAATTATTATTTTGCGAAAAGTATGGGTTTGATTAAAACTAGCGTAAGGTTAGGTTAGGTTAGAAAATCGATTGTCTCTAAAACGAACACAAACAGTTTAAGACTGAATAAAATATAACCAAATTATTATTTTGCGGAAAGTATGGGTTTGATTAAAACTAGTGTAAGGTTAGGTTAGGTTAGAAAATCGATTGTCTCTAAAACGAACACAAACAGTTTAAGACTGAATAAAATATAACAAAATTATTATTTTGCGGAAAGTATGGGTTTGATTAAAACTAGCGTAAGGTTAGGTTAGGTTAGGTTAGAAAATCGATTGTCTCTAAAACAAACACGAACCGTTTAAGACTGAATAAAATATAACCAAATTATTATTTTGCGGAAAGTATGGGTTTGATTAAAACTAGCGTAAGGTTAGGTTAGGTTAGGTTAGAAAATCGATTGTCTCTAAAACGAACACGAACCGTTTAAGACTGAATAAAATATAACCAAATTATTATTTTGCGGAAAGTATGGGTTTGATTTCATCTATTCGATATCAAAACAGGTTAAAACTATTACAAATTCAGAACGAAAGATTAAAATTTTACGATACAGCGTAACTTTAAAATAAGATGATATTCTATTTACAACCAATTTCTCTGCATATCGTATAATATATTAAATTCACATCACATCTGAGATTTAACATTTAAATATTAATATTTCACAAGATCCAAGGTTTGCTTGACTTCTTGAACCTTACATTCTGTTGAAGTCAAGGTTTTACGCCGTTTCTCTCGTTTAAGCCAGAAAATTGTAAAAGTACAAACAACCCGTCAATTCCGTAAGAAATATTACGTTACGTGTCAATATCAACGTCTTATATAGTAGTCGCCATTTATATCGGCTACTCGGAGCCTTGCCTGTTGCCAAGAATACATCAGGGATCTGTCGGGAGCAACATTTCAAGCGAAACCTTGTCATGGCTCTGATCCGTCCACGCATGTTGCTTTGCAATACGTAATTATACTGAATATAAATCTGTGCGTATTTATTGTTTATAACTATACGTACGTATATATTTCAATTGGAAAAATCTCACGTATTTTGAATACACAAAAAACTTTTATTTTTACGACGGCCGTTTTTTATTTCCTTTTATTACTATTTATTATTGTTAATCTTTAGGAAGACATAGAAAGACATGATTCGAAAAACCCAACGGTGTGAACTGTAATTGAAACTCACTAACTCAATATTTGAGGTACATTTTAAACAATTTTTATTGTTAACTGCCGTCTGAACCAAAGACAAATTGTGAAAAAGAAATTTATTCACCAAGTTTTGATCTTCGTCTTAACTTTTCTATTTCCAAATCAATCAAAACATTAGAGAAATAAAGATGCAACTGCACTAGAACAATCAGTAAAAATTACTTGTGGTCTGAAACTGCTGATAAATTTGAGGAGTTTAAAAAACAGAAATAGAAGAGAAGGCAATGAACACATTTGAGATAGAGGGAGGGAGACGTCAGCTGTTTGCTATTATTTAATTGTTTTCTATCCAACGGTCATCAATGAATATATGTTACGAAGATTTCTTTCGATAAAATCAAAGATTTGTATGAAATGTTAGTCGTTACTGAAGTACTCATTGCAGTTCCATGTTTAAATAAAAAAAATTACTTGCAACGATTGTCTGGAAATATTATTACGAGGTGATATCTTAATATATTGAGATACTGAAGTAAACTTTGTTATATTGGTGGTTGTGTAAACAGTAGACAAAGTTCTTAAAGCAACTGTTTTAATCAAAAAACGTTCTTGTAAATTAAATCTGGTTACAGCCTCTTAGTGCGTAATGCGAGATATAAACATTTTCTTAAACAAAGAAGTAAAAGTAAATAATTCAACAGTTGCTGTGATTAAGACACTTCTTACGGGGAGAAACAGTAGGTCGCTTGTTCCTTGTGTTGTATTGGGAATAGAGTTGTGGTGAATATTATTTATCCTATATGAACGACTTATAAAAATCCTGGAATGTTGATTGACAACTGGGGGGAAAAAACCACTGCCCCCACCATTGGTGGTCTACCGCCGTTGGTGTCCTATTCGATGGAAGAATAAACGATTCGACAACTATTCATAGTTACTCTAATTTACGTTATTATGTTAATATAATTACAAACATTGAATTTATATTTAAGAGAAGTCCGATAATACACGTTGTAGTTTTGAGGGTTCAGTTCAGAATGCGATAGTGTTGGAGCATGCTGTCCTTGAGTTACCAAAAGTGGGCAGGGCTTCGAATTTATAATTTTCAAATCCCACAATGGTAAATAATAATATATTTCTTAATTTATTTTGGAATCCTATGAAATTCCAATAAATGAAAACATATTACAAATATAAGTAATTATTTTTTTTTAATTTTTGATAAGAGAAAATTTAAGGAAACAGTTCAAATTTTATTTTTCACTTGTAGTTTCTTTTGTACGATTGTGGTCGTTATGTCGTGTTCACATCTTCAGTGCAAACTTTAAGCTTTGGAACTAATATTGTTTGGTTGACCGGAAATATAAAAACGTAAATTTTTATAAAATTTAGCTTTACTCTCTATTTTAGATATGATACATTTTATAGCGTGTTTGGTGATAAAATTTAGACTAAAATTATACATTTCAAGAGGGAAGTGATTATACATCAGCCAGGATTTCAAATGATCAAATACAATCGTTGTTTTATATTATGTGCTAAAATGTCATTAAAATATTGTTATCTACAAGTTTTAAATTACAATTCGTATTTTGTAAAAGATTAAATGAATAATATATCAGTGACAAAAGTATAAATATAACAATTTGTACAAATTTATAGTATTTTAATTTGCAACTAAGAAATGCATATTGGTGAAAAAATGTGTATGTTTACATTGTTTTATGAGTTCTTGTAGAGAGACTACGTGAGTATATGGCCCTCATTTTATCATGTCTGCATATGTCAGTACCACGGTAACAATCAGTTGTGTTTCGTATCTAAAAATGTATTAAATATATTGTAAATTAGTAACTGAAAGATAGTTACTTTCAAATATATTTGAATATTAATATAATATTACCAATATCATTGAGAGGGAATAGTGTAACAAATATAACAATATAATGTATAATTAATTTAAAAGAAAAAAAAACCTATTTACCAATCTGTTTTATTTAAAACTTTAAATTTAATGTAAAGGCAATGACAATCAAAGAAATTTAAAACATGTCTATACTCTTATAATTACAATAAAAGAAAATATACAAATTATTAAAAATATTAAAAATCAAATTTATTAACTCAAATATGAAATTAAAGAATACCTTCTATACAATTATTAATACTATAAATTAAAATATTTATACATCAGCTATTTAAAAAATTCAATGTAATCCAAAAGTTTTATATTTAGGCTATAAAAAACCTACACAATAAATTACATTTATCATTAATAGACACAACAATGATAGCCAATAATTCTATGATTCGTGATTCACCTTTAGTATTAACATTTCATATTGACAACTGCTCAAAATTAGCTCATATGTGCTTACTTACGACATACAGGTAGGAATCTTTCATACTGAAGAATAACTATTAACAAAGAACATTCACACTCACTCATCATCCCAGCGTTAAAGTTTCCGTCATAATATCAGATCTTGTAGCATGCTATTACTAAACAGTGTATAATATACTCATTTATTTCAGCAGATATACATTGTTCAGTATCACTAACAATATTTTATAAAATTTGTTGTGTTTTATTCAAATAATAAATAAGGTTCATGATATTTATTTATTGTGAACCCTCAGGATCACACTTTAGTGAGTACTGGGTTGGCAATCCAAAGGGAACCTAGCTTTGTGTACAGCTTTCTTGGGTTACATGCCAATCTTTCATCTTTCTTATCAGCTCTCTTTTGACCAACACGTGTACTCTTTCTACCCTGACACTATTAGATTATTCAAGTGTTAGAAGGCTTTTTTAATGTTCTTTTATTTATTTATTTTTATAAGACGATGATAACCGAGTGGTTTTCCCCTTTTCAAAACAAGGAAAACACTATTGTACATATTGTAAATTAATGAATTGAAATTTGTAGTGTTGTTAAAGATGTTCAAATGTGTTCTGGAGAATACAATACAAGACATACAGTTCAGCTTTACTTTAGAATATGGTCAAGTCTTTTAACCAAATATAATCACAACATAAGAAATTCAAGCACAGGTTTATAAAATTAAAAATTGAGTGTAAATTCAGAATGTAGAAATCAAAATAACAGCTGTTATGGTCTGAAAGTCTTTAATTAGAGTGTAAATTGATTGTGAAAAATAATAGTTGCATTAGGTAAAATTATGTAATGGTCGCAACTTTGTCTGCTAATGGGAACTAGATTTGAATTATATGGGGACAGAATTTTGTTTTCCTTTCCATTTGATTTACATTGAATAACTGCTTATTAAGTTGTACATATTTGTCGGTGAACGAAATTTATAATAACTATGGTGGTTGAAATCAAATATGTAAGGAAATTTAGGTTAAGTTATAATTTTGTAAATAACTAAAGTAACAGGAATCACTTATGTAAGAGAATTTAGGTTAAGTTATAATAACTAAAGTGACTGGAATCACTTATGTAAGCAATTTTAGTTTTTTTCTCATGGCTTCCTCTATTTCGGGGTGGTCACGATCCATGTACAAAAGCAGAAGGGTTGGAATGGAAGGTTGTTCTCCAAGTTCACCATTGTTTTGTGCTAATAGTTTTATTAAGTTAAATTCATTTCTCATATTATAGCTAGTGTTTAGAATGTTTTTGAAATGATATCACGTGTTCCTGTTACGTATAGTAAAGGTCTCTAGGTGCAGCAAAAGTAATATGAACTATGCCTGTCGTCTGCACAAAAGATAGACGAATGTTGATTAAATTATGTTTATGGATAAATTTTGAGTCAATTAAAAAAAAGTTGAGTCTTATTTGCTTCGGCTTTTAAAAATTTCTCAATGACCGAAATGTTATTTTAATTAGGGTTTGAAATATTGATTTCTTATTGAGATGTCACCATATTATTTTTCCTAATAATACCAAAACGTCTAAACTTAAATTTTCTTTTGGGCCTTTACATCCTAATTTTTAACAAAAAAGTCCGAATGTTGCGAACACTTAATTCCTATTGTGGGTCACAAAAACACAATCTTTCCCAATTGCTGTTATAATAACAATGATTGTTAAATCGTAATATCCTTCGGCGTTTATCATCATTCAATGTTTTATAAACTACAACTCGTAAATGTATTATTATGTTACTTATATATATTCAAAGATAATGCATTTATAGCTATTTAAACAATCATACGTTAACCCGATGTAACATCTCCGTCACATGCTAGTCTGAATCAATTATAATGAAAGGCTATTAGTTTGTCACCAACGTTTGCATTTCCAACAAAATAAATCTATATTTCAAATCAACAGCGACAGAAACCAGTTGATTCCACTTTCTAGGAAGTTATAAATAGAACAAGTAGACCTGCGGACAGGACTGCAATGCCTGAGGGTATCCCTCTAGTGCTTATTCCTGCGCTAATCTTATTACTCAAGATCTATATTTTTTAATTGACTAAAAGGTTAAGGTCGTCTCCAAGGCGTGGTAAATGTATATATTATAATTTCCAGTATAAGTAATAACCCTATATTCATAAACAACGATCATTCCATGGCCGCCTTGGAAGATAGCGTGACTCAAAGAGATCTTTAAGATTTCCAGATATGTGAAGAACTAAATCACACTAAGAAACCATGACCATGTCACAGGTTTATTGGCTAATAATTCTAGCCTACCGGAGCTAATTGTTTCTATTTTCCAATTAATTCCCTCCAAGCAATGTACTGGATATTTTATTTATTAATTTAATAAAGGTGCGTTAGGATATATTTTAACCGGTTTTAATATGTAACCATTTACACTAATAATAATTCACCTAGTTATCGATTAAATCATATATACTTATGTTAATATGAATGCTTAGAGTAAAAATAGAAAAAAAAAGTTTTGTATTTGTATGTTATAATTTTGTTTCTTTGCACGTCCTATTAAAATACAAAGATATTACAAGCTACTTATAAAGCTTCCTGTTTTCCCAGAGATGAATTCTCAATTTTAAAAGATTTTTAAATTATTATATTATCAATTAAATAAATTTTTATCTTCTCTTATAAGACAAAAATGAACTACTTTCAAATCAAAAAATTTAAGAATTCCGATTACGACGAAATGTTAGTACCTTTAACAAAACAGGTAAATAACTATAAGAGACTTTAGGATTAGTATTTCAATTATAACTGTCTTTTTCTACAGGGTCAATCCCATACGAGAAGTTTGAGAAATTAGCAATTTATAAATTGTTCAAGTAATTAGGTGATTGTATTAAAATTTGGAGGGTTAACAACAAACATGTTAAATAGACGCTAAAACAAGATTGGAATATACTTTGAACATTAAAGTTCATTAATTGAAAATAATAATTGAAAAACTGTAACTGTACATACAAACAATAACTTAACATACATCATAATACATTTTTATAAATATTTTATGAGTAAGTACTTTAAAAATGTGTGAATTATTAAGTATTGTGAAATTTACTTATCCTAAATTGGGAATTTGAGTTTTCTCGTAGTGATGGATATAGAATACTGAATATTTTAATAGCTTAAGATAATATTTACGAAAAGAAAATTTGAAGTAAACAAGATGTTATTGTTTTATATGTTAAATGGTTGTCTGATTAGGACATATTAACTTATTGTGAAAACACATTAACATAATCATTTCATGAAATTCACACTAAATTGAGTTAAAACGCTTGCGCAGTTAATGAAGAGACAATAATTTAATTAGCGATATTGGTAAGGCTATTCTTTTGAAAATATGACTTTCCATAATGGTTTGTAATTTTGGAAATTGCGTAGAGATTTTATAATTATACAATTACAATTACAACAATATAGTCTTCTTTTTATACTCTCTACGGAGTGAGAAAGTTAACAGTGTTTTAGGAAATATTTCAAAATTTTAGTGTTTTATTGTGTGTTTTTTCTATGTGTACTATTAAACTCTAACCTAATATTGGAAATTGTTATTGTAATAGTGAGATACAAATAATGTATGAAAAGAGAATATTAAAAAATATATGTAGGAACATTTATTGTACTATTTTGATTAAAAACAGATAATGAATTTGCAGATTTTCATAGTTTATTTGCTTTTCATTTTTGTAATCGACATTTAAATTTTGAAAAAAAAAAAGATAAATTTCGTTTCAAACCTTCCTAAGACCAAATCCATAAGGCTGATGGTTTTGATGTGTCATTTGTACAACCTAAACTGTAGAACAGATTTTCATGAGGTTTTATTGATATCTTGCTTAAATGATTTAGTTGTGCATCACAGAGCGACTTTTGAATTTTTGGTTTTAACTCCAGTAAAATAAAACCAAAAATGTAAAATAATTTTGTAAAAGGGATGAAGTTCTAATTTTATTAGAGTTATAATATTCTCACATAAGTGCGAGTGAAACAAATATTTAGATTTAACATTCTGGAATTTCCGTTTCTACTAAAATCACTAAGCCATGTCAGTAATACAGGAACTATATTTATGGCTTGGTTTGTATCTCATTTTGTAATCATTACAAACTCTAAAAGTCTAAAAAATAATATTTTAGTACTTCTTTTAAGAGGATTTTATTTGTTAACTAACAGTTTTTATTAGTAAATTTACCTCTTATATTTAAACACGTTCACACCTCCTTTTTTGTTGAAAAATTATTATTTAGTTGTAGAATTATTTTATTTTGTATATACTATTTTTTCTTATGATCTAAATGAACTTTCATTCATTCCAAATATTTTTAGAAATATTAGCTGCACTTTTGCACATCTTGCTTACACTAAATAATAGTTTTAAAAGTGTAATTTACGTAATATGTTTTGAAATATAACTGGCATCAAGCTCGCTAATTCAACCACATATTTCGGTGCTGAGAAGACAATATTTATTTATTAAAACAAATTTCTTTTTAAAATTTCATGGAACTCTTTTAAGGCCAAAACGTGGTTTTTTCTTAAAGATATTATTAATTTTCGTTGTTACAATGTTTTTAATTATTTGACATTAAATTTAATAAATAATATTAAACTGGAATTAATAACCCATTTTCATTTGGAGAATATTGATCGATTCAGCTGTAGAATTATTTATTTCTATTAATATTTTACTACATTAGGTTGAAATTAAAACAGTAAACTATATTGAAATTTTCTACAGATCACCTGGAATCATAATGATTCAAACACTTGTTTAATGAACAAGTAATAAAATGGAGGGTAAAAAAGGATTATGTTAAGCGTGAGAATCTGGGAAGCCAAAAACTCTGCTTAAAAAATTCAATCATAAAGTTTCCAATTTAATATAAGATTTTGTTAAATGACAGACATTTTACTAGAAAAATCTTCAACATGTTGGGAAGTAGCTTGGAAATATCTACAGAATTTGCTTTACACATTTGCTATTAAATGAATTTAATTTTACAATTATTTAACTTTTATTTTATTAAATTAATTTAAAATACCTCTTATTATTGTCAGGAGGGAATTCATTAAACAATTGTATAATTCGTTCAGTATAATAGCAAATGTGAAAGTTATAAATATTTACTAAATTGAAAATCTTGTTTTTCTCCATTCTGATATTTATCATCCTTTCGATGACCTACATTTAGATAAAGAAGAAGACAAATTAATGTAAAATTTAATATTTTTTTCTAATGATTTGAACTAAAGTTAACTCGATTATTATTCATTAACATCAGAATATAAATCAATAACTCTCTCATTTTAGAAATTTTAGCAATCGTGTCATAATTCTGGCTTTAGTATTAACAATAAACTTCAGATGAATATCTAACAAAGTTGACATAATATAGTAAATATTTGCTGCTATAAAAGTCGACTTCAGGGAGGTCGAAGTATTTCATAGAGTCGAACGTGTTTTTTGTCAAACGCAAGACTAAATATCTTATATTTTTTACTATTTATAAGAAATATTCTATATAAATCAGCATTCCGGTTTCTAAACAAAAGACTAGGGCCTACTACTGCGTCAGAACAACACGTTTCGGTTAGTGGACCATATAAATCATAAATGCAAATTTCTACGGTTAATCTAGATGAAATTCCGGTATTTAGTTTGTGACGAATGCATATTCTATACTTATATATCTAGTGTATACAGGATGCAACAATATTTTTCTTGCTACTGATCTAAAAGAATGATAATGGGCATACAGTAAATGTCGTGATCATCTATATGGCGAGAGTCGGCATGCTTTGGTTTTCGAAAGTTTTATATTATCCAAATGGCTTCAAAAATTGAAACATTATAGTGTTTAATTATCTCACAAAAATAATATTTTATTTGACCATTCTAAATTGAAAAATTAATTTTATATTAAGTTCAAACATCCATCTTATAAAGTTTAAATTTTTTTGATATAATTTTATATATCAATGTCTCAGTTATTTGTCTATCGTGACGAAAATAAAAAAGATACACCAAAGTTGAATTCAAGGACAACTTATTTGTTGCTTCCTGTTAATATAGAATAGTTTAACATGTTTTCAATAGGTTAATTAAAAACTTTTCTATTCACGACCCTTTTCAATATTTTGTATCTTTAAAGAAGTATCTCTAAATAATTGCTCCATTTTTACTTTCTTATTAAACATAAACTAAGTTGTCCGGAAAATATTTTCTTTTCAAGTACTTCAGTTTGTTTTGAGACACTGATTTCCATCTATAAAATAAAAGGGTAGCGGTTAGGGTTAGATTAATTTGTTTTCACAATGTGATTGTACAATGATAAAACCATTCAATCTCTTTAAAATAAGTTTATGAATACAATACTTATAATAGAAAATTATCTTTGGGGAAAAATGATAGTTTTCAAGAGTTTTTGTAATTGTAATAGAAAATTATCTTTGGGGAAAAATAAGAGTTTTTATAATTGTAAACAGAAGATTAATGTAGTGGAAAATCCGAATTTTTTGTTATTATAAATGGAAGATTAGCTTTGGAAAAATGTTTTTTTTTGTAATTACAAATAGAAGATGAACGTTGTGGAAAATAAGAGTTTTGTAATTACAAATAGAAGATTAATGTTTGCGTTAGTTTCACAATTATGTTATATCTTGAAATCAGGTAAATTAATAACAATATTAAACGTAAATAAGTATATGAACAGAGACTATATTAAAAAAACCAAAGTAAAGAATTTTAGTTTCATGAATTCACTACGAAACAAACATCGTTTTGTTACATTACCCCCCCCCCACACTCCCTCATTTAGTCATAGATATATCTGAATAAAATTTAAATATTAATTATAAATTAAATCATCGTTTAAAAATGAATAACATAAATTGTAAAACATTAGATATATCACACATAAATGTTACGAAATAAACATTCAAATTATGTATAACTAGTAACTAAGAGTGCATAGAGTGTGTGCATAATATATCAAAAATATAATATACAAAGATATAGTAAAATTAATATAAAATAAATTACTTACAGTTTTTAAATGGAATAATGAATTCTGGTATAGAGAGGTCCTTACAAAATATTTTAACATATTAAAACACCCAACATGTCTAGTCCAATCAGCTGATTTATGTGGTACGAGGTAAAGGAACTTGTTTTGAGAATTTCGTCTGGCGTAAAGGCTTCGGAAGTTGTATAGAATATAAGTTGTTGATTGATGTGAACATAAAGCCAGTCGACCAAGTGTTGATAATTGCTTCTTCAGACATATTTACTGGCATACGTGAAGAAACATGAGAGGGCGTATATTTAAATAGGCTCAAGTAGTTCTGACTGTCAGTCGATTCAAATAGTCATAAATTAAGACGAGAGTACTGGCGTGCGCCTAACGTCTGGACCTGCGCACTACCAAGTAGCTCAAGTGTGTTGGGGACTTTGACATATGATTGGACGTTAAATTCAATTGATAGCAAAGAAATGGTTCCTTGATGTGTTTTTAAACATAATATATATGAAACTAACATAAAATATTACTAATACTAATGTTTTCATGGTTTGTTGTAATCGTTCGCATGATGACGTAACTTATGCTCTATCCTTCGACAAAACAATTTATGTTGTGCATAGTAACAACAAATATATTTCAATTTAAAGCAATACTAAAGGATTTTTCCATGCCATTGTACTTAAAACTTCGTCAGGTATCTCTAACTTAAGATAAAACTAACTTTGCATTAAAACACGCGCGCACGCACACACAAACACACTCACAAAGCGTAAGCATAGACATTTGTTAGATGTTATTTAAATGTGTATTTTATTAACACTAATTTCCATTTAGAAAATCACGGTTTTGTATACTCCATATATTTTAGTCTGTTTACATTTGTTTTGTTCGTAAACTTGACTAAATTAATTTCTAATTTCAATATAGTTTCTATGCAAGACTGTTTAAAGTTAACTTCATTTTTGAAAACAGTACATAAAATAGAGACGAAATGTATTTCATCGCCTTCAAAAAATCATTATTTAAAACAAAAATTTAAACTGAAATTAAACAATTTTGTTTAGAATCGATGAAGAAAATGATAAAACTTTTGGGGTAGTTTTTACTGAAAGTGTCTAAATATACCTCATTCTGTGATGTATAGTGTATAATCCAAAAATTACACTAATACAAAATACAATATTTATTTCTAAAACCACGTTTTTCTAAATGGAATAAAACCAAAACTTTTTGATTATTTTAATTGTTTTAGTTAAGTAAATGAAGTGAAAAACCAATAACGCCGGGCTCAGAAATAATTCAATGAATGCTCTCTATGTACAACATAAGAATCTGGTGTGTGTAACTATTTAACAAGATAAAATTGTTCGCTCTCTATGCACAAAAATATCAGAACCTGTAGTTTATACAAGTAAGCATTTTTTAAAAATAACAACTTATATTTGAAATATAAGTGAAGTTTTATGTAATTTAGATAAGAAGAAAAGACTTATAAGTCGAACTACATAGAAGATGGCTGTGCATTAATACTGGTTATAGTATGGTATGACCATATTGAACTGAATATCTTAAATAGCCATTCAACATAGAAAAAAGTATAATGAATAGCTTGTTCAAGAGATAGGTTAGCAGGTAATTTTCTTGTCGAATATGGTGAAAATGACCATTTCTTCAGACTGCTTTGCTTCCGCGATGTACAGCCGCTTTCACTTTGTGTGGGTGCGGCCATTTTGCATCTGGACTGATCTGATTCTCCGCTACACCGCATTCCTTCGTTCCGCCGATATAATTAGTTCAACATTCAATACAAAAGGCAAACGCCATTAGAAGCTTCTCTCTTTGCCTTCTAGATTAGAAAACTTTCGTCAATCTATTTACATGTTCACTGGCTTCGAAATTAATTAATCAATGGTTGATTCACGATTAATTATAAGCTAAAAGAATAGAATAGAAAAGCAAACCGTCTTTGTTTTGTTAAACAAATGCCTTATGATAGAGTGTGTGCACACAAAAACGTTCAATGATGAATAATTAGTGGTGAAATGAGACCAGTATGATTTCCTGACCGGTAATGAGAGATTGGGAGAGTGAGAGACCACACAGTGTAATGCGATATGTTTTAGAAAGGCAATTTAACCGCAATGGCGTCTTTTCTATGGTTAACCGAAAAACAAATGATGAGGCTTTTTTGCAACTGTATAAAATGTGAATACGTAATGATTACCATAAGCTGCGAAGGGAGAGACAATCGAGTCGAAGAAAACGATACTATCGAATTGATTGACTAGTAATTGAAATATAATATTCAGTTTCATTTAGCGTAAGAGTTTTACTAAACTTTAGATTTCACAATAATCAGACTATATTTTAATATTTATGAACCAAATTAACAATTAAATATTATTATATACAGATTTCTGTTGTATTTAATTTTTTTTTTTTAAATAACTAAAGTGAATGAGTTGTGTGGGACAAACACAAAGTTATGAGTCTTATCGACTATCATTAATAATAGTTTTAACTATCATTAATCATAACCTTAGTTTTTACTGATATTTATTTGTCATATTAATAGCATTAAAAAAATTAAAAAGTCAGATCCTAAACTTCCTACTCATATGTGGGTGAATTGGAATATTTTATATGTTACCTCATTTGTACACTACGGATACTCAGACCTTTATTTTGTAAACATATTTTATGTATGTATTACTGCTTTACAATCAATGATCAAGTCACTTGTCACTCCACCTCCTTGCAACTTCTCACTAACTACAGACCATTTATATACATACAACTAGAGCCCTTTGCAACGCCAGATCAATACTCTTGTACTGGATGCAGAGATGGTGTAATTCATTGATTTTTAATAAAATAAGAGACTTATCATTCTGTTTAAATAACAATCGAAATATATTTTAGTTTTATAAATTCTTTTAATATAAAAGATTGTGTTTATATTCTCAATCAAGATATGATTAGCTTTAAAAATTTGCCAATTTAAAAAACACGGTATTAATCAATACAAATTTTACTTAAATTTCTACAAAATATTTTAAATTTTATTATATTATTCTATGAAATTATTAAGCTTCTTCGAAATTCCATTAAGAGTACAACCACTAATTCCTTTGACTTAGTAACACTAATTTGTTTTTTTTTTGGAATCAATATTTAAATACACAAATTAAAAAGTAACCTTAGCCATTACAAAATTTATATATTTTTATTCAATCTAGGAAACATTTCACTAATTTAATATAGAAATTATATCAGTAATAGTAAATTAGCCCAATTTTATACATATGTCGACAAATTATTTAGAAATGTTTCTGAAAAGTGGTTGCAGAATTTCACTCATATTAATAAATAACTAGCTCAAAACTTTCTCCAATTTTCAAATCACTGAGTTTAAAATAGTAGCTACAATATCATTTCAAATCGAAAACTACAACATAACAAATGATATTGCATGCTGAAGACTAAACCTGTAATTACACTAATTAGTTGCCTGTGACCAGAATGCTGTTTTCTTCAAGACTTTCTGGGAGCAGGTAATTATTATTTCCCTTGTTTAGCCCTAATAATTAATTAATCTCTCTTAGAACAGAATCAATAAAACTCCCTACCATTAGAGATATTATTGTCACCACTTAATACAACAATAACAGATATTGTAGATATTTATAACTACGGTTTGATTTATGATTTAAACTTTTACAATTTTAAGAAAGTAACCTGGTTCTACTTGAATTATTTATTGACTAAAAATCAAATAACGTTTTCAAAACAAAAAAAATAATAAAATAAACTTTTATATTCCAAATATTGTAGGTGTGACTAATTTACGATTCATTGTAGATAATATGAATAAGTATACTATTATTTTCTCCTTTACGCACTCAGCCGTAGGTAACATATGGTTACAACTTTGTTAGACAGAGTAACTTAATCAGGATGTGACACAAATGTCTTTTATCTGGAGTTAATTTGGGTTGGTTTAGTATCAATCATCAAAGTTATTAGATTTTCTTGGTTGTGCTCAAAGGTGTGATTTTAAGACAGATTATGTTTTAATATTAAATTTGCTGTCGAATTGCCTATTAGGTACAAAATGTTCACGTAAACACTTAATAAATAACACTTATACACAGTACTTTAAAATACAATTTGAGTGTTAAAGTAATTATTACGAAAAATATAACAATTTAAAAAATAACATGTGAAGTATATTAAAACCAACTCAATATATTGAACAACATAATAGTGATTAAAAGTATTCAAAAGAGAAATGGAGTAATTAGGAAGGAATGGTATCAGCTGTTGGAAGATTACAATGATATGTGGGTAGCATCGACATAAAATATGTATTAATGTGAACAAGGAAGCAGTTACTCTGCAGCTTGTTATCTGTTACATTGTTTACATTATGCATTTATTTAATTGAATTAACCGCTAACTGCAGGGGAAATGTAAGTTAAAGTCAGTCTACAATGATTCACTCCGGCTACCATGCGGTGATTACAAAATGATCAGGTTATACGCATGACCTTTCCTTCGGCTACACCTACTACAACGAGATAGGTTGGTTGTGTTGTTCAACGGTAGCATTAATTTAATTAGTCTCTTACTCGAGTGATTCATTATGGTAACACTTATTTTATCTAACTACCACTACCAATTATAAAGTTTGAAATAAGTAATACAGATAATTGAAGGAAAAGAAATAGGTAAAGAAAGTGGAGAAGTGGGAGAAAAAGAAGCTGGTAAACGAATGAAGTACGAAAATCAAATGCAGGCTAAATAATTGTTGGAAAATTAGTAACATGAAAATGCTTATTTTGTGAATTCCTTTATTAATGATATTTTGAAAAGTAACTTCTGAGCAATCGTTAGTTAGATAATATTTTTATTTGAATATTTAATATAGGTACAGCTGTGAGATAGTAATATATATTTATTATCTTGAGCTTAAGTGTCTTAAGCTTTCGAAAGGTTTTTAATTATGGTTTATTTAGTACTTTTTTCTGATCTATTCTTTAAACTTCTTTCATTTAAATTATTTAAATATGATTGAAGCTTACAAATTTTTCCAGCGAAACTTTCTACAGTTTTTTGATAAATATTCTCCAAACCACTGATGTGTATCTAACATAACTGTGAGTTTACAACTTAAGGATTTATTTATTGTTTATTATTTTTTTTAAAAAAAACATATACTGAACAGGAAAAAAAAACATTGATACACGTCACCTATATAATGAATATAACAATACATATAGATACATTTTGAAAACCTAAGCTGGAATTAGGGTAAGAATTCGGCAGATTTGCTGTATTTGAAGGGAGGATGAATTATTTTGGTTATAAATATAAATATTTGAAAATTAGTTTGTAATAGTAGACGTTAAAAAAAATGAATTACAAAATTAGAGAACATTATATAATATGTACAACTTTTCAAAGAAAACTATTTATGTTACGCTTTTCACATTTTAGACGCAGAAAAAAGGTTATTTTGTGCAAAAAATACTTCACGATTATAAATTAATAATCCGTTTTTATAAGACTACCCGTTTTGAAAAACAGTTTTCAGAACTACATCCGATGTGTGTATTATCGGTCTTACGAAGTTTTCTCAAGACAACTGTAATATATATTTAAGTGGCGTTTGCAATATTGGTATAGGTTTATGATCTGTCATATTTCGGAAGAATGTAATCTAAATTTCTATTTCAAATATTTGATTAGGTAAGACGGTATGCAAGGTTTATTTTCACTGATAAAACTTTATTTTAAAACTCCTTGAAACCGTTTATATTCTTTTTTGTTCTCTACTGTCACAAATTTTATGAGTGGGTTTTAAAATTTCCTTTCTGGTTGCACTTAGTCTCTTCTTAAATAACAATATTTGTCATGTTTGTTATTAAAACCGTGCTTAGTTATACTGAAGCTTCAGCGCAATATCTTTGGAATTAAACAATACAGCCTTCCATGATGAAATTACACCGCTGGAGAACTCCAATGTGATCTCGGGTTGTCGTTAATTATTACAGTATTACAGAAAGGGCACAATAGACTAGAGCAAGAGTGCATTACGCGAGTTACGTGCGTTACAAGTTTAAACAAATTATAAACGTAATGCAATCTAATGTAATGTAATGCAGGTTAGGCCTAGTCTGTGTAATGTGTTTTATGTAATCAGGTAATTGTGTGCAATCAGGCAATCAAGCAACCTTGTCTTGCGTCGCGTGAAATGATCTTTAAACAGGTTCAAATGTTTTATAAACCGATATTCTTTGTCTGTAGACATTGAAAGGTAGAGAAGGAGTTGCGTACTGGAAGTGCTCTTGCTCTAGCAATACCTTCCTCACTCTTTGTAATTAGAAAAAAATCTGTTTAGTGGAGTGAAAGTAGTTGGACACGTTTTGAGTTTTATTATTTATTAATTTTTAAAAAAACTTTCGAAACTTGTTTTGAGACAGAAATGTTATCACATTTTAGTTGGGGAAAAGTACTTTTATACTGATTGAAAAGTTAGAGCAAATTATCTTAAATACAATACAAACTTAGATTGGGTGTAATTTATATTGTACTTTTTGTCCGACTATTGAGCGTAACAGCAATTGTGAAGTGAGATAGTATTACAGAACATGATGTCAAGTGTCAAAAGTAAAACTTATAAAATTTAGAACTATTAAATGTTACAGTCAAAAACTTTCAATTATATATTTTTAAAGAATCACATTAAAAAAACAAACTAACTTAAAATTACAGTAGGAAAACATAAACTATAATTTAGTTTGTTTTAGAAAAGACTGATAAAGAATGAAAAAAATTAACCGTAGCATAGTTTTGAGTAAAACTTAGTTAAAGAAATTTTACTACTTAGTTAATGTGTTGTAATTAACTAAGTTTCGTAGAGTAAAACAATTATAAAACATTGTGATTAATAAATTTAAGTATGTTATTTTATATAACAAAATATTGTAATTTTAACCAGTCATATATAAAACAATATCGTAGATCAAATTAATCTTGTCACTCAGTTTCGGTGATTGAGAAGGTTTCAACTACCAGATGGAACCTCGTCACACTAAATTTCGAATTTTTTTATAAAAAGAAAAAGATTTATTATTATGATAGATTTAAGTATTTTTTATGGTTTTCAAGTAAGATTAGTTTTATCTTATAATACGAACCAGATGATTGTGAATTGAATATTGTATACACATATGTTTGATGTAAAATGGTTATTGTGGAACCTACATAACTATGGCCTAAAATTAGATAGACACAAATTAAAAAATATAATACAATTGCGTTTACGGTTTGAGATTTCGATCTGATCGTATCTTTGATGTCCGTCTCTTTATCAGCCACTAGAGTTACTTTACATTTCAGCCCAAGTATTGTTATTAACTTCAAAATTGGAATGATTTCCTTTGAAGGTGCTTATTTTTCTTCTAGGACTTTTTGTCTTATCGTTTATCAATTCTTTTATTTTGATGTCTGGGTAAAGTGCAAGTTTTCGGTTGTCAGACTTATTTGCGAGGATGATTTTTGTAAAACAATTATGTAAGGTTTGAGTAAACACCTGGCAGATGGTAACAAAAGGATGTTTAATGTTTTCGATGCTGTTACAAAATCTTTTTAACCAATCTGAAGAACTGGATCAGATGTCAATACCTTTCAAAGTTTTTTCCTAAACCCAGAGAAATATTTTCTATTTGACTATGTGCAATGTCGACCTCCTAGATGAAAGAGAACTTGGGACTGAATACTTGGACTGGACAGGAAATATTAGAGTTTATATTTTAAAACTTTATTTTATCGACTCCTGTTTTGTTTTGAGATTATTTTGCAAATCAAAACTGTAGAAAAAAATGTCACAACAGAAAAATTAGCATGTTTTACTGTTATAAACATCTTATGTTTTGAATATATAAGTAGGCAATGACTGACTTAATTGCTCAAATAACATTAATTTTTTTTTCTGATCTTTGACAAATTTGAATTACGTAATGTCGATGGTAATGGTGATCATTGCAAATCAGAATAGTCACAAACACAAAAAGTTATTTAAATGACTAAAAGTTTCATAAGAAATTCATTGGTTAAAGAAACTCAAAAGAAAATTTATCCTAGTTCATAAAGTTCATAGTTACTTACAAAATTTCAAATAATCACTAATACAGTCGTATAAATAACTTTAGAAATGGTACCAATCATTTTTTTTTTTTTACCTAAACAGAGCTGTATCAATTTCATTTTATATGCCATCAAATTGCAAACAATATTTCGTCATTCTTTTACCAGTTCTTAAAAAGAAATTATTGGCAAATAATTTCATTTAAAATTCTCCACAGATTTTTAACTATGTTATTTGTCACATGAATCTAATATCATGACATGGGACTTATACCTTCTATTGAGAAAAGAAATTAAGGGTAAAATTGCAACTTGTTTAAGCTACTTTTACCAAACGTATTCTATCTTTTACGGTTATATAACCTACATTTCTGTCATATTTTTAGATGGAATTTTAATTGACTATAAAGCGAATAATTTCAACGTTTTTATTTATAAAACCATTTTAAATCTGTTTATAAAAGGTTTAATTCATAAGTTTTTTGTCAAAGACATAAGAAATGTCATACGAAAACAAATTGGTAGCAACTATTGCTATTATCTTTCGCTCTTAAAGGATTAACAATGATCCTGCAGCTATACTCTTGTTTTAACTGCAGAAGCTAAAGTTAACCATACATTTTAATAAACTGTTCAGTTTTTGAGATAAAACGTTTCTGAAGCTTTATAAATCTCCCGAGATTGTAACAGGACTAAACTTAAGATAATTTTGTCATCTTAAAACTCTCGAAACCCCTCAAGTTATAGAAAGATTGATTTTTTTGTAGTTGTGCGACACCAAATTGTGAAATATATAAATTGACCGGACTAAATACTTTGGCTTTTTTAACCTAAATTGAACTTGGCTAGCGAAGGAAAAGCAGTAGTCACTCAGCCAACTGGAGCGTTCCTTGTTTCAACATGAATTTGGAAAATCGAATATAAAGGAGTGTCAGTTGAACCGAACAATCAAACACCAAGGAAGTTGTTCAGTGATATAGGTTCAAATTCTACACTGTAGGAAAGGAATTGGAGCATATACTTCTAATATATTTAAGAAACCTCAACTATAAGTTATAAAAATGCAGAAATTTGTCTAGAAAACTTAGCAAATCTATTTTACTTATCGCATTTCCGTTCTCATAAGCAGATAATTTTATCTGATATTGGTGGCCACTCTCACTTAAAGATTCTCACTATGTCTAACACAAACATATGATATGGTAACCGAAGTAAGAAAACAGTTCGAGGTAAAATGGCGAATAAGAAAAACTTCAGACTCGTAGTGAATAGTGTGCAAAACATTAAATAAATTATAACAGACATAGAATTTAGTCGAGTCAATTTATATATTTCACTTCCTATAACTTGAGAGGTCTCAAGAGTTTAAACTCCGAATTCATTGGCGAGCGGAAGCGTAAATGAGATGAAATAACGAAATTAATGAAATGAGTTATTATGCGAAAAGGGGGTTGGTTCTCGAACCCAGAAAGAAATTCTAGTAGTATTTTAATATTAATATAACTAGTTAAACTTGTTGATAGTTTATGAGCTTTTGTAGAAGATAATTATAATTAACTAAGGCTATATAAGACAGTAATAATCAACCCTAATATTCTAATTGTATACACAGTGAAATAGATATAACGTTACCCAACATGTACGTTATTTAACGCCTTATAGTAAGTCATAAATCATTAGTTTCTGGTTTATACTTTTTGCTTTGTGTAAATATGCTCATGAAATAAACTGGAACTTCAGAAAATAATGGAAATTTAGATCTGAAAATGGGCAACTTTTTTTAGGGAAATTGACAGATAAATAGTAGAAACACCAATTTCAATTCAACAACATTTCTAAGATTCACTTCACAGTTTAGTCTCTAACTGAGGTAGTCCTTCATTGAATAAAGGTTATCTGTTGAAATAATCGGTTTTTGTTGCATTTATGGAATCTCTTACAAACTATTAAGTAAATGAAAGTCATTCTTTTCTCAATTTTGGGAAAATAGAATCAATAAAGGTACTTTTTTTGTATCATTTACGTTAATAAAAGAATTCGTACTGCCCAACACACTAAAATTCCGTGTTATGTTTTGTTCTTCAAAATGAGAAAAAAAATCTTAATAAGAGACTGGATAATCGCTGAGAAGTTGTTTATGATAAATCACTTGTTACAAAAAATTGAAAAGTTGACTTCTATTTAATTACAATGTTATAGGTTTAAATAATATATAAAAACTCAATTTATAATCATGCTTGAGGGGAAATTGTTCAAGATATCTGAGGTCAAAAGTCGGTACTCTAGTAATTAGAGAGCCGATATAAAACCACTTTGATTGTAAAGTCATCTGATATTTACGCGTAAAAATGTGTTACATTATTTATTAACTTAATTAGTTAACTATTACTTTATTAATAAATATATCCCAACTATTTTTTTCTACAAAATTAATTAATACTTTTAAAATTTGAAAAAGATGTATCAGTTTTAAAACCTCTAAAACACCTTATGGATAATTCTGAAAAAAATGTATATGTGTTGCTTTGTTGTTAGTATCTTGCTTAATAGAAGCAATCGATTCGAAGATGCTAACGGTCAATTATTGTCTATTAAATACTGCGTGAGAAGGTCTCTAGGAACGCCTGGCTTAATGGTTTTCATTGCTAATTTAAGAGAGAGAAAGAAAGATCCAGGAAACATGTTTTCGAACGACAAAGTCCAATGTTTAAAGCCTTCAATTGTACGAGATGAGTAAATTGCAGGTTTTACGTCGAGCAGAAATTCTTACAAAGCCTCTGCTTGACAAATTGCTCCATGAAGTGCAGAATTCATTGCTCATTATCCTTGGATATAATTTGCTTTGGTATTATGTGTAAACGTTGTGCTCGCAATGAAATGGGCTCGACCGTGTTTATGGTTAATATCAAAGCGAGAAATGATATCAAGGGTTAATGGTTTGACCATTGACTTTATGTTCGCATGACCATGTGCAATTCTATGTTGAAATGGAAGTGATAATTATTTCACTTCTTTATGAGCTGACAGTCGAACAAGACCTAGATAGACTTAAGCTCTGCGATGAACACGCCCGATTTATGTACTTTCTTACAGAAATAAAACGTAATAATATGGTATTTTTGTTTAGTTTGTGAATTATAAAGTTCTTGTGAGGTCAAATTACTGTTTTTTTTTGTTTTTTTTGTGTACAGTAATTTCACCTGTTTTTGGTTATAAACGATTTTCAACAACAATGTTTTCACCTGTATGTGATTTGAATGTAGGTGTTCTGATATTGTCTGAAGCAAACAATTGGTATTTCCTGTAGATTTAATTAACTTTTATTTTTATCTAAATCATTTTCGTTTAACTAAAACTATTTGGAAGTAAATGTTTTACAAGTAATATAGTAATATGCTTTTCTTCTGCAACTTAAAAAAAATGTAGACTACATTAGTAAAATAATTAGAATTTATTGGTTTACAATTTAGTTGAAGTGGTTCATATTGCACTCTAATAGTTTTGGATAGATATTGGTTTCTTTATATGTGTATTTTGTTAACAAATTTTTGCAATATTGTTTTTAACTAAAGTAAATATTTGTTTATATTTTATGCTCATGCATTTTACTCTCTTAAGAAGTATTTAAATTTTTGAATTTAGACTGAAAGGTTAGGTGAAATAAATTGTTATCGAATTTTAACTTCAATGAAAATAACAATGATGGTATTGAGCAAAGTAAATATAAATTTTTATTGATATTTGTGTTTTTCCATGTGACGGTCAAGATTATTTGAATTTACCATCCACTAACAGAATATAATGACTTTTATTTGCAGTTTTATAATTTAGTTTTTATAATTATTCTTTTAAGTGAAAATATTTATAGAATTAGATCCAATAAATTTTCTGCCGGATCTTTAATAACAGTGGGATAGAATTGTCACATAACTCTATCTTACTGTTAGGGCGATTGGTATCTTATGTGGAATCTTTAATTATATAACTTAAATAGTGATAGTTAGACCCTTACTTCTATAAACAATGGTGTAATAGGCAGGGCAAGGAAGCCTAATGAAAATAAAATGACTGTTTTATAGTGCCTAAAGAATAACATACCAAATTTAAATAAACCTTTAAAGAAAAGATAACTTTTGACATTTTGTAAAACCGCCTATTTAATCTTAGTAATCTCTAAACTGGATTACTTTTAGGTGTACATCTATATCATCATCAATTGTTAACTCTGATTGTGTTATTCCGTTATTTATTTCTAACGCATTTCCCCACTCGTGGGCATTTTTAATTGAACGCAAAACATCAAGAACACAATTAAACTTAACTTAACGCAGTATAAGTAATATTAAATACAATTTTCAGTGGCAGCTTCTAAACAATAACAAAATTTGGATAAATTACAAAACCTATCTTTACTGTAAAATTAATAGAGATATACTTTGTAGGTTTAGAAACCTTAATTACACTTAAAGATGTAAAGAAAAACTGAAACAATTATATATATATATATATATATATATATATATATATATATATATATACATTTTAACGTAACTGTTGTAGCAGCTGAATCTGTGTAATTTAAAAGTCAGAGATTAGACAGTATGTTATAAAGTAATTATTAAATTGAATGTATTTCTAAATGTTAGAAGACAAGATTGTAGTAGATTAAAAATAAAAGTTATAATTTATTACTCTGACATCTTAGCAATAAATTAAGTATCAATTATAAACGTTTCAAAACAGTTTTACAAGAGACAAGATGACAACCACTTCCTGTCTTACGCATGAAAAGTTGTATTTTATTTGACCTCCTAGTTTCTTTCATAAAATTAAGCATTTATGGACAATCAGAGAAAGATATGAAGTACTTATACAGGCATTGAGAGAGAAAAAAGTGTTACAGGATATTATAGAGAATAATGAATTTGCGTGAGAAACGTAAAATATCTAAGATTATTTATGAATGTGTGAATTGTGATGGTTAACTTTTATGTGTTATTTTTGATTAACTGAAAATATAAATAATAAAATTATTGAAAACATACCTTGCATAAAAACATAACATAGACATATACAACATGCAAGATACACTTTAATTTGATAAGTGAATATATGTTTCTATTCCGATAAACTCGCTTTTAAAATTATACAAATTTATATTTTTAAAAATTGTTATGCTGAAATTTATTCTTTGAAACAAGTTAGTTTTTCTATTATTTTTTATTTGTTTTTTAATGTAATTGTGTATAGATCATTCGTATATAGGTCAAGTTCGTTTAATGTAAACGATATTTCTTAGATTGTATTGTTTAAAATTTACAAATATCAATACAGAAATTGTTTCAAATTTACATTTTCTTGGTTTGCGTGTCTTTAGTCACAATTTACTAAGGGTTTGTGTTTATACTTCATAATAACATCCACCATTATGTTGTTAACTTAAACTGTCTCTGCTTGTAATTTAAAGTTTCCTCTTGGACTCTCACCGGGAGCTATTTTGCTCCATAGTGGTAACTCTTTTTGTACCTAAGAATGTTTATATAGTTTAAGGTGAACGAAACTACTACGGGTAAACTGTTTTCGCACATCATCGGCGTGTGCAAAAATAAGGAAACAAATTGAAAGCAAACCGAAAATGAAACGTTTTGGACTATTACTAGTTTCTACAGTGAGGCTCGTCTATATAATCTATGTTTTTTAGCCTACAGATATTTTTTTTATCCCTGCTTTAGTGTAAAAAATCTGAAGTAGTTCAAGGCCAAAAGGAAAAATAATTAATGAACCTCAATATTGAATTTTGGATTTTTAAAATACTCTGTGTTTCGTACTAATCAACAAGCTCACGTATTTATTATAAATATTAAAATGTGTAACTTATTTTCAACTACACGACAATAATAAATTATTATTTTTCTCACACTTAAAAAAATAGATGTTTGAATGAGAGCTGTCATGAGCAACATTTCAAATCGTTCTTCGACTACAACTGTCCTTCGTGAAATAACTTAATCAACGTTACTTGAACAACAGGTTAACGGGTTGTTAATGACTCAAAAAGGATATAGAGTTTGACGTTGGTGATGTCCTTAACTCAGCGATTATCTCAGTCACAAAATATGGTTATCTCTCATCTTATCAAACATATTAACGTTGAAGCTATAAAAAAAAAATGAAATAATGATTTTTAATTCGACACATATTATTTTCAATATAGTAATACAATTTTGAGTTATATAAACAGCTGATCGAAGTAAAACACTTTTAAACTATTATCAATAGGGGAAGATAGATTCTGTTTGGAGTTCCGTAGAAGTAAAAACTTGCTGATCAATCTGAGCAAAAAACCACCCTTCCTGATCTTCCATATCTAAGCAACAACAAAAAATGCTAATTTTAATATTCAAACTCCGCCGGCTTAAAGAAAACTTATTCAAACACAAAAGTTATCCATATCCTATTATTTTGTCCTTTACAATGAAAATATAAAATCAAAATTATAAATTACTCAACCTTCATTTAACATTTAAAACAACTTGTGTTTATAGATGTTATATGTACAAAATTAATGTAATCTTGTGTTATCACTCTGTTCAGCCCTGACATGTCTTCTGTATTCTTAGGCAACAATCTTTATTAAAACTATCTGGTCGCTTGTTATAAATCAAGTATGCACTATCTCAGAGACTAATTACTTGGAGCTGCACATGCGCATTGTTTATATAATCTGAACCTGTATAATATAGTAGAGTAGAGCTGATTTCCAACTTTCCTTACAAAAAGGCAACCTGAAAGTTCAACCACAGTAACTAGTGCCAACTATTAATCTACATCTAGACATGTTTATATAACGGATTATGGAAATAAATATGTTCACTATTCATTATGTATGTGGATTATTATAACTTTAATGTTGTTAAGAAAGCGTTCATTTGAGATTAATAGAGAAATTATAAAAATATGATAACAAATAATATTGTTCATCAGCAGAAAATTTATTATTTTAAATTTGTTTAGAAATGTGATGAAGGAGTAATTACTTTGAAGTAGTTTTTGAAACTCTGTTAAGAACTTTTACTATTATTATTGAGTTCTTCTACCCAAAATATAAATTAACTCAAAATTGCAGTCTTTATTAATTAACACACTGAGATTTGACAAAGTGTCTTAACATACTAGGACATAGTTATAAATTATAATTTAGTTCTCAATTAATTGAAAGAAAAAATAACTTCTAAATAACTTAAAAATTCGAACGAAATAATAAATGATATCAGTTTTATGTTTTGTCATTCCGTGATAATCTATGAATGTGGAGGAGTGCTTCGACTATTTTTAATTGAAGAATTTAAATACGTTATAAGAAATTTGTCATAGAAAATCAAAGAAACAACTCCTGTATTTTACTATCTTATAATGATCAGAAGTAAAAATTAATAAGAGCAAAGGAATAGAATTATTTATGACAGCTACCTTAAAATTGGAAAACTTGTTTTACAAATCAAATTTACAAATGGTCTACGAACCAGTTACCTATAAGAATGAGCTGTGCATAAAAGCCTGATTGAAACTTGAACTTTGTTTATTGATTGTATTTATCATGTAGCAAACCTACTAAGGTATCATACATGAAAGTTTCCCCAGAACAGAGTCAAATACAAATTTGGTATAAAACGTTTTAAAATTAATCTATCAAACAATAAACTGAATTGATTCAATGGATCGTAATCTATATCAATAACTTCTTACAGTGTATCTAAATCCTTCAATTAAACACATATTGGAAAGCTTGGTCTCTGAAATATTAATACAAAACTGTTTTAATTTATTCTTACTTTTGTATTTATTAGTGTGTTAAGAGCTACTTTAGGTAATGATTGAATATTGTACAATTATTAAAGTAGAGTTTTAACTCATCTTGCCGTCAATCTAGAGATGATAGAATTGCACTAGAAGTTAAATTAATTGTAATGAGAACTTGTTGATGCATACATAAATTAATTGCAATAAACTTTCTGCTTCTTTTAGATTATATCACTACTTGATTGATGGATCTATTAACTTTGGCATTTTGCCCTGTACCTACTTTATTATCACTTACTTTGTCTTCATGTCCAGTTCTTAACCTTCATTAAGTTGAGAGGATGCATTTTATAATCGGAATCCTAAGAAGAATAGATTTATTCTGATGTTTGTGTATGTATCTCTTCGTGTTTTAACAATATGTGCAAAAATACTGCATAACGTAATCTAGATCACTATGTTTGTGGTTAATTAGGCTAATAATGTCTGAAAAGTAGGTAACACATGGCAGATACAACACCTACAGCTAAGCCTGAACCTGTGTAACCTTTGACGATTACTAGTCAAAACCACGGTGTGATAAACCTACACATAGACTAAACTGACCTAAGGTGTTCCCCTAGCTCAATAATTCATATATAATTAGGGAGTCAATTAAAATGGGACTGAAAGAAATTGTAAATCAAAATTAAATTTGAGTTGAATGATACTTGGTTTTTATTATTTAATATAACTGAATTAACTTACATTTATTCTAATAATTACTGAATTTAGTTGGAAAAAGATATATTACTCTCTTAAACCTTGTTTTGTCATAAATAAGTTTTAATAATTACAATAACTATACTAAATAACTAAAATAGTTAAATAAACCTAACAAAAACAAATTTCCCACCTGAGAAGGATCAAACTCTGAACATCCAATCACGCCACAGAACCAGATAATGTTCAGAAAAATAAGTAATTAATATAATTCATTTATTTATGTAAAGTAATGCCAACTTGAAGGAGAAAAAATATCACATCTACTAACGACCTTACTTCTATATTTAAATTTCAATTGATTAGAAGAAATCAATTTGGAAGTTAATGTGCTTTTAAAAAGTTGACATAAACAGCACGCATTCATCCATTCGAAAAAACAAAATTAAATGTATCAATCGATTCTCAAACATTCTATTACGAAATTTCATAATTTTTGAATTTATCATTAGTTTACTCTAACATGAAGAAGAAGAAAATAACGTTCTAAAAAATTTGAAAAGAAAAGCTACTTCTAAACCTCAATTAACACTTAGGAGCTCACTCACAATAGTACTGAATGAGTACTAGATTCGGCTATTACGGAGAGAATCTAGCTGAATATACACTTTTGTTAACCTAACCTACCTAACCTAACCTAACCTAACCTAAGCTAACATAACCTAACCTAACCTAACCTAACCTAACCTAACCTAACCTAACCTAACCTAACCTAAGCTAACATAACCTAACCTAACCTAACCTAACCTAACCTAACTTAACCTAACCTAACCTAACCTAACCTAACCTAACCTAACCTAACCTAACCTAACCTAACCTAACCTAACCTAACCTAACCTAACCTAACCTAACCTAACCTAACCTAACCTAACCTAACCTAACCTAACCTAAGCTAACATAACATAACCTAACCTAACCTACACCTTTCTTCATGTAGTCTTGGGTTAGTTCCCTCCCTTTCATCTTTCCTATAAGCTCTATTTTGTCCAGGGCTTATTCTTTTCCGTCCTCGATGCTATTAGTAGACATTTTATGGTATTTTCTTATACTATAAGGGGATGGTGACCATCGGTTTTTCGCCTTTAAACAATAAAAAATACACCAATTAACATATTTACAATAATGTATGTTTATTATCACTATAATTAATACTCCATATACATTTGGAAACAGTACCTAGCTTTAATTTAAATTACCAAAATATTATTCAATTTCTATGTAACGAATTACATACTGATTTAAGAAATACATAGAAAATTATTATATATGGCTTCCACTTGTTTTGTGGCATACACGCCCTTCACAAGCAGGCAGTGCAAGAGGGGACAGGAAAGGCATAACCAATGAAATACAGCTTTTACATGCATAGATAAAGCAAATCTAAACTAGATACATATATAACGTGTAACAGCAATGAATGTTATTATCTTAAGTCCTAATGACTGTTTCTTGAATTCAGATATCCGTGTATCAAACGCGAGTGTAAAAGTACACACCTGTGGTGTTACAGTGCGTTGGATAAGTGAAAGGCGACAAGAAGACGAAAAGAAAAAAATGTACAACTTGAAGTAATTAAATGATTACAAGTAATGTAGGTAGACTGGCATCCACCCAAACTACAGAGGAAGTGTACAAGATGAACCACAGTACAGCACGCGCATGTGTTTCTGATGACCTATTTATTTCATTGCACTTTCAATTAATTACAAGCTGCGTTTAAACTAAAGCAATTCTAATTTATTATACAACTTGTAATATTTGTTTTGGTAGAACGATTCAATAAAAAGTTGTAAAAATAGAAAGTCAAAGAAGTCTACTTTTTTTAAATCATTGATGAAATATTGTTTTAGCATAAATTTTAATTTACATTCAGGCTTATAAAGCATGTATTTCATGTGTTAAAACAAAACATGTTCTGTTATATGAAACAATACATGAAAAGCTCTCGTACTGTTAAGAACAATAACAAATTAACGTATATTATTTCTAAAACCAAAGTTTTTAGACATTTCTTAATGCAGGTAGTATTCAAAAGATATAGAAATGTTTACTATTACAGTAGGCTCTGGACATACTAAAGACAGATCAAGCAAAGGTTGTGGTTTTATACAGGTGTATTAAATTCCATTTTATTAATATACAGCGGATTTAGCAGGTTATTTTCAATAATTGTTAATTGGATAGGTACAAGTCAGTAGCTTACAGAAAATATTGACAATATATGTATATAGATACTAGGATTGAAATCAGTAGCTTGAAGAAGACAGAAAAGGAACATTGGATAACAAATGCAGAGAACTGTTTTAGGCAGCCAGTTTATCATTTTTATCCGGTTGTTTAAAAAGTGTAACTACTAACATGTGAAGACCATAATCAATAATTTACAATTATTATTACCCACTCCTTTAGATTTTCTTCCATTAGAAGAACTTAATTAGAACCACACTATCATTATCTAAATCTCTAATGAGTCAGACGTAGTAGAGGAATGACTAAAATTGTGTTACTGATACATATATCTTGATATTTGGTTGTCATTCAACTTATTTTCTTTATTGTTTCCTGCCCATGTTTTTTTTTACTTTATTTTTCAATAACCAGTTACATGTAAATAGCATTAGATTATGTAATAAATATTTGCGAACGCCTCTCACCACCTAGTTTTAACAAAGTTATGTTCACCTACAATCACCCTCCCAATACATATTTTAACAAAGATCCAAAGAATGGAAAGATCTCCGACACTTATAGGCTAATGCAATGTTCAGATATGTGTGTAGTGTAGGCAGAACAGTTAGCTTAAAAACGACTTCACAAGTTGTTATCCGTGGGATAGTATCATATTAACATATTTAGAGAATGTCGAAAAATTAAAATTTAATCGAAGTCTCCCTACTGAATATAACAAAAATAATGTAGTCCAATCTGGATCTTGAAAATAAATTGACTGAAGAGTGCATATGTTTATAAAATGTAAAAAAGACTCCAAATTACGAAAAAAAAGAAAAGAAAACTACAGCACTGAATATTAAAACCATATAATACATATGAGTGGATCATGATTCCTAGCTTACAAAATGAAAGTTAAAAGTCACTAATTTTGTTTATTTCTTTAAAAGTTGAATTTTGTTAAATATAATTTAGTCCATTTACCCTGAAATTTGATGAAATGGTTCTTATTTTATACTCAAACCTCATGAGAGGAAGAATGAACTGAAAAAGGATTAAATCTTTTCCCTTTTTAAAGGGTTGAAATCAAATATTCCCAAGTGCTCAGACGCCACAACTCACCAGATAGTTTTAATGTAATTATTTCCATCACTGTCATCATATTGCTGATTTAGTTAAGTTGAATATTTACAATCATTTGTTTATAACGTTCCAAAAGTATGCAATTAATTCGAAATAACAACTGTAAAACCTAGAATATGATAAACATGAAGCCTAGTATCGTAAACAAAAACTAATAATTAAAATATATCTGAGAAAGATTTGTTTAGGTACTTCCGGTGTAATGTATCCCGTACTTTCTAATATTTATGAAAATGTACTAAAATGAAACACATGCTTTGCTAAAAAGTTATTTTTAACTGTTATAATTCTTGTCTTTTATTTTGTTTCAAATGACAAAGAAAATATTCATGTTTAAAAAAAATAGTACAGATAACTGCTCTGTCTAATGTTACTTTATCAGAAACATAATAGTTATTCCGTTCAATGTAATTTATATTCATAAAAACAAAATATTTGAGTACAAGGTTAAAAACCGTTTTAGTGGAATTGTTTGTAGGTAATTTTTACCTTGTTTGGGAGCATTGTAAGACATTTTTATTGGTACTTTTAAAACTGAGAGGGACAAAAATATCATGTAAATATTCCACAAAATTGGTTTATATTTTGGTGAAAAGTTTGTAGGATACTCCCAATAAAAGACGTTTCATCTGATGATCTCTCAAATGGCGGGGTTCAACGTATATGGCGTATATAGACACGCAAATATTGTGACTATATTAGTTACTTGTTTACCTACCTAATCCTTGCCCTGTTTTGAAACAAAACAGCTGTTATTGTGTACTACACGCAAATATTGTGACTATAGTAGTTACTTGTTTACCTACCTAACCCTTACCCTGTTTTGAAACTAAACAGCTGTTATTGTGTACTACACGCAGATATTGTGACTATATTAGTTACTTGTTTACCAACCTAACCCTAGCCCTGTTTTGAAACTAAACAGCTGTTATTGTGTACTACACGCAGATATTGTGACTATATTAGTTACTTGTTTACCTACCTAACCCTAGCCCTGTTTTGAAACTAAACAGCTGTTATTGTGAACTACACGCAGATATTGTGACTAAATTAGTTACTTGTTTACCTACCTAACCCTAGCCCTGTTTTGAAACTAAACAGCTGTTATTGTGTACTACACGCAGATATTGTGACTATATTAGTTACTTGTTTACCTACCTAACCCTAGCCCTGTTTTGAAACTAAACAATATGTTTAACATAGAGATGTCGCAATGATATCTCAAAAATATGAGCAAAGTTATTAATCGTCCAACCGAGGTCTCAAGCCGAGATCATCTGAACCAACTAAGTTGAATTTTCTATTATAAAGTGATAAATGCTAAAGCAATTGAGGCCTTTGATCTAAAGAGGGGAAATAATTCCAGTCACATAGCGTCCTATCACATCAGCACGTTAGATGCGAGAAGGATTTTTTGTGGAAAGTAATCGTTGGTTAAAGATACAATCGAAAAAACCATTGAGGTCATGAACATCTTCTGATACGGTCAGCTGTTACCTGTCATTCCTGAATACCTCTACTTCTTTAGAATGATCTGAACTCACGGATTAACGGTCCGTGAACTAGTCAAATACGGCTTTTAATACGATGTTGGAAGTGGTCTTTATCTTGCAAATATCACTTTCAAGAGTTGATAATTTCCTAAATGCGCAAAGTCTCTCTTAACCTTGTGACTTAATCGACTGTGAAGAACGCACGATGGAAGTTCGTGGATCTTGACACCACTCATATTTAATGATATACCTGTTTGTACTCGCAATCCCTCTTAGTGCTGGAGGCTGAGACGTGCATGTCAAAGTAGAGTATGTGCTATTAGATACACAAATTATAGTTTGGAACGTTAAACGTAATATTTATTTATTGATTATTGAAGAGAAATTGATTATAAACAACCAACATTGGAAGATTGGTGAAGTAACTTCATACTTATTAGTTCGAATTTGAATATAATTCATGAATGTTTTGTGAACACTTTTTGGATGTTCTCTTGAAATGAAATTAAATAAGTGCATAATTTCCAATTATTAAGAACCAAAAAAAGTACTATGAATTATTGGAATGTTTCAACAAATATTTTAATAATTGTATAAAATTAAATATTTATATTTTTTTAACGTATTAATAAAAGGTAAAGATATAAAACATTTGAGAGAAACAACCTGAGTAGAAACATTTATATTAATGAAAAACTTTGTAAGTATCTCGTTGTGAGATGCACCTTCATCTAATCTTGAAACATTAGATCTATATGCATAACGTTTAATTATAATAAATATAACTAAGTTATAATGAAACTGATAATATATAATTGTTTCACAGAAGCGCTCCCCACTTCATTCTTGATTATGAAAGGATTAAGCAGTCAACATTGTTTATTTTCTTTTGTTTGAAATTTCGAGCGATTCCCCCACCGAATGATGGTATATTTAAACAGTATATTTAAAGGAGAAAATTAAAAACCGCTAAAAGTGGTTGTTGAAAATAATTGAGTTTTGTATTACTTAGAATAATTTCCAGTTTCGGAAACTCAGTCAATTTATATCCCTAAGGTAACTTAGGGAAGAGTTGGATTACGATAAGGATAGTTTGAAAAGGTGGACTCAAAGTAAAGGAGATGTTTGGGAAAAGGATGTATTGTATTGCTAAAAAGACATATAAACTATTTAAGACAGAACATAATTCTTAACTTAGATTATATTATAAAGCAATGAACCCAGGTTTTGTTAAAGAACGTTAATCAACAATTTTTATATTTTATTGATGATTACTATCAGTTTACTGTTAAAAGTTATACGAGGGAATATTTGAGGATGAGTTAATAAATTCCAATTCCGAATTCAATTCAAATTTAATTCTGATTGACAGGAAGAAAAATTGCATAAATCAACTGACGAAATAACTTTACACGAAAATATATGGGATTCAATATAGAAGGATAACTCAAATGAAGTAATCGTATTCATTCAATTTTGAATTCATTTTTGTGCTAATTAAATACACCAGTTTTTATATTCTTTGTTATTCAATTATTATTCATAATGACTGAATTGGTATTAAAATGTCGTATAACAGCTGACACTTTTATGAAACCAATAAATATTATAATTATTTACCGATAACATGTGGTTTACATGTTACATTTATATTTATGAACTGAACTGAGTAATTCTAATATAAATACAGAAGGAAATGCAATTATTATTTCTTCACATGCCATTATGTCTTTAGTTTATGCGCATATAAATAACATAATTGGAGCTGTTGCGTTTTCGATTTGCTACAAAAAAAAAATGCACTCAGAATGTTGTTACAATATAAATACAACAAATTCGATTAATGCACTTTAACTGAAACTCATTTACAATACAAATAAAGTATTTACTATATTTAGAGCATAATTGGAAATATTACAATTTAATATACTTAGTATTGTTATATCTTTGCTGAAGTAAAGAATATATTACTTTGCTTTGAGAATTTAAGATCGTATTACACCTAAAATATACAAACACAAATTACAGCAGATATGGGATGAGAATGGCAAATGTTATTGAAACATACCCAGGTGGTATTCTGTACTCATTGCGTATTTTTATATGAATGAATTATTGATATTGGGTAGTAAAGATTTTAGGGAATATTAAATTTTATAATTTTAAAACTTTATACTCCTTTTATTGTATAAGGTTTTTTTTTCTAGTTTCAAAACAAAATGACATATGGAGTGTGGTTGAGATGTAAACTCATACATGCAGGTCTCCTTTCCTCTCCTATTATGATTACAATCAGAGCATAATAAACAAGTGAAAACATTCATCCTGTATTCGAAATATTGCTCATTGAGCCGTAGCAAAGAATAGGTTTGCTAACTGGACACTGCTCATTGCATAATATTTAGTTGGTAGATCGATATCCGCTAGTATTGCATTTACTAAACAGAAACGGGAGAACATTTTTGGTGTGAGTGTGGAGTATTTGTTGGCATTTGAATGGTCTACCTTCTAGTGAGGAACTAGGACGGACTCCAATCGGTTCATGTACACAGTGGACGACGGATTTCTATAACTACAGAAAGCAATTATTTAGCAAGTTGTAAATATCTATGATCTTCACAAACTATTTACGAAGACAAACTCGTACCTTCTAAGGAGATATTTCAAAAATCTAATAAGCTTATTTTACATCTTCTACTCTGTTGATGTAAATTTACCCAAACAACTTTAGCTTTCAGATCTATCATACTTTGCTAGACTTAGTACTGAAGAAAAACTCGACCTATGTTAGTAATGAAATGAGACAATCCTGTTTTCCATATCACAAATTGGCATGAAGAGTCAAGGGTTGATTGATAGCTCATGGATGAAACCGGGTGGTCTTGATAGACGCATGTAAATCAATAGTACGACATCTCCTACTCTATGTAATTCATATTTCCTTTTGATATTGAATACATACATCACTGTCGCCGTCTAGGGTTAGGATTTGGCAGAAATAACGTCCAATTTATATTCAGAACTCGTTTAGAAGGTATTTCTTCATTGCATATATTATTATACACACTGCGTAACTGATAAAGCAAGCTATATATCATGCACTTTTAACTTTTAATTTGACTAAATATCTTATATGTAAATACAAATGTATATACAATACAAATAAATTGATTTACAACGTAAATTTTATTTCCTATACAATGTCTCATCAGATAATCTTTCTATAAACAGGAAATAAGAATTTCATTATTGTTTAAATATTTTAACCACATTTAGTTTTGTTTGCAAGAATCTTATTTGGAGCAGAAATTCCACTTCTAATGAATTTATATGTCCTCCTTTTAATTATCCTGTATGGATCATTTTTATTTTTGTACTGGGAATAAACACCAGTAAGTAGGACCAAAAAGGGTTCGTGCATAAAATTGAGACTACAGTGCATGGTGTTTCAAAAAGGACGACTTTAGAAGCATGTGTATTTTATTCAGATAATTTGCATAATCAGTTGTGGTGTCATTTTAAAGAAAAACATGCGAAGGTTTCCATTAAACAGTTGGAAACACATTATAAACATATTTAACTCGCATTGCAAATTAGAACTTTTGATACAAAATCCAAACAACATGTCTCATACAAAAGTCCTACAGGAATTTGTTCACATTTTATATAACCAAACATTTGACTTGAGGAGGGGAGTGAAGTGTCTGATAATGGAGTACTTACAATAGTGATAAAGCAGAGGATAATTTAGATTCAGTATGGAAGTCGTAAAATGGAAATAAAGATAAAGCAACAAATAATAAATTATGATTATTTCTTAGTCAGTAGGGAATGGTGCCAAAGCTAAATGGATTTGAATAAATTCATCATTCAAGTTTGTTATCAGAAATATAGGCAGTTTGTTGCTTGTAATCTATACATATAATAGACCAGCAAGTTGGTCGTGTATCCCGTATTGACATTTAGTACAAAGTTTGGATAATTAATTCCGAAACATGGATATTAAATAATCAATAAATTAAATTATTATTATTAGTACTCTTAATGTATCATTAAATCCATCAATTATAGTCAACGATACATAATACTTGAAATGTTTACTTCAGTATCTGTATGAAACGAATTATTAAAATTATGTGAAGGAAAGAAGGATTTAATTACAAACCCTCGCTGGAACAAAATATCGACAAAACAAAATGTTATAAATCTGACCTTATCAAATTATCGGCAAAGAATGTATTAACAAAATAACGTTTTGGTATGCTGTTAAAACGCCGCAACAATTGCATTGTAAAATACCACTTCTATTGTAAACATGCATTTAGTGAAGTATCTCCATTATTGTACGGTCAATTATTATTTCAGAAAAACTATTTAATAGACAAATAACAAAAATTAATATACTTGCTAAACAACAAGATACTTTTAAGCCAGAAACGTTTTAATAAAGTATTTAGAAAAATATCGTTTCTGTTTTTGTTTTTGAATGTTTAAAATTTGAAATTGAAGCATTTAAAATTATGCAAGCAATATTTTTCAGAATTGTTATTATGCGTTTTATAACGACCCATAAATGTCTAAATAAAACCAAAGCACCTGTCACTGTCAAATATGATTAGTGCACTCGCCCCAATACGCAATAGCCGAGTCTCAACATTTGTGACTGAGACTTAGTGACTGGTGACAGCGATCGGGCGAGATAACGCAAGAGGCGTGGTTGTAATTCAATAAAAAATAAAATAAGCCCATACTTTCAGATTTAAACAAAACAGGCGTCCCCCTCTTCTGGGTCATTAAAAACACTTCTATAGTGAGTAAACCATTATTTACGTGAAATAATAAACTCAATTTGGTGTTCTCTTTTTTAAAATAATGTAATGTGAAGTGTATGCAAAAAGTCATGTTGCAATATAGCACTGTAAAGATAGAGGTACCTTTGTCGGTTATAACTGTCATCATAAGCTATTTACACAGCCGGGGAAAAAGAAATGATAAGTGTAGCCTATGTTTTAAGTGGAGTTGTGATGGAAGAACCACCCTACCTCCTGTATTTTCCAATTATCGGTGAGGTAATTTCACTTCCCAGTAATATGGTTTAGTCCTGTATTGGTATTATTTTTCAGAATACTAAATACACAAACACACACACACACACACACACTCTCTCTCTCACACACACACACACACACACACACACACACACACACAACACACACACATGCACACACAAATATATATTTTTATAAAATACTACATTTGGAATATAAGAGTAAAATTTGGTGTACAACACTTTAAATAGCTTCAACAATATCGTAAACCGCGTAACGATTAAATCATAAATGGGTTTTTGCTTTTAATGTAGGTTTTAAATAGATCACTATAGATTATTATATTAAAATAGATTATTATTATTTTTTATTAATGATAAAATTAAAAAGACGAGGTGTTAGAGCCGTTGAAGGATTTTATACCTTGAGGGGATTACGAGATATTTTGGAAACGTTTTCGAATGGGAAGGGATAAAACAACTTTCTAATGTTTAGGGATCGAGTAGTTCCTGAGTTTAATGTTCTTTCGATGATAAAATCAATGTTGAAATTAGATTTTTACTCTTTTGTTTAAATCCAAGTTGCTTCTCAACTTTTTTATTGAGCGTCATTGTGTTTCTCACAGAAAAAAAAATTAATGCATTAATTTATTTTGGCAATATTTGAAAACAAAACGTTGTTCACTAAACTTTATTTTAAACCTCTCGTTAATTTCCTATGATAGTGAGTTTGTACGAAGATGTTAAAAGGAGAGGAAACAGATTAGAATGAAATTGTTGTCCATGTGGTTAATTTCAGTAACTAATAATCTAATTGAATTAATTGTAATAATTATAACGAAAATTCTAATTAAAATAATCGTATTTTTATGACAACTGCGGTTTTCGACTTATTGACATGAAGGTGAACCTCTGGTTCAAATTTCAACAATGTGAACATACAAAAAGCACTCAAAAAATGTGATTAAAACACTCAGAGTAAACCGAAGGGATTTTACAATGGCGAACGTTAATGTTAACAGAGCACCAGTACTCTGAACTGACATCTCAACTTAAAATATAAGAAGGATGACAATCGAGTGATCTTGGTCAGAATAACAAGTTTTCATGTCATCTTCTGAAGTAGTGCTTTTTAGATATGCACTCAAAAGCTTTTGTTTGTTAGAGATTGATTACATTATTGGGGTATGAGAACTCGGATCCCTTGTTAGTCTCACTAAGCTTATTGTACATCTCAAGGCTCTACTAGCAAAGCAAGCCAACATCTGTGCCTTTAATGGGAGTTGGAATTTTCTCCAAATATCAACTGCTTGTAGAGACCAAATATAGTCCTCATCGAGGCTTTTACATTCTAGGATATGTTTAGTAGTCTCTTCAGATTGTTTACATAACCTAAAAATAGGGTCAGTCTTGATGATCCGGAATGTTAGTAGATGTTTTCTGAAGTGGCTGTCCAGTGAGTAGTGGCATAACTTGCTTCAGATGACCTCTACTCAACTTCACTAACCACAGTTGGAGTCTCTGATAAGGATTTATAAGCGTTTGCCCAGAGTAATCTTGCCAGGGTAGACAATGCCTAATTTTTCATCAATTCATAATGAGATTGTAGGTAGTTTCAGGTTAGGTTAGGTTAGGTTAGGTTAGGTTAAGTTAGGTTAGGTTAGGTTAGGTTAGTTTAGGTTAGGTTAGGTTAGTTTAGGTTAGGTTAGGTTAGGTTAGGTTAGGTTAGGTTAGGTTAGGTTAGGTTAGGTTAGGTTAGGTTAGGTTAGGTTAGGTTATGTTAGGTTAGGTTAGGTTAGGTTAGGTTAGGTTAGGATAGACAATGCACCAACTCATAATGACGTTGTAGGTAGTCGACTTTGTTATGCCGCAAGCTAGAAAGGGCAGTTTAGAACCTATTTTGGCTAATTCGTGCACACGTTCATTAATATGGATATCCGCATGACCAGGTACTCATCTTGGGTTTACGGATTTATGAAAAACCAGTGAATTAAGAGCCTGATGACACTCCCATACTAGCTTGGAAGTGATTTTCTGAGCCTTAAGGGCAGCTTGAGTATCAGATAGCATTACTAAGCTTTTGTTGGTATAATGCAGCACGGTCCAGAATTGTGGAGACAACGCCTATGCAAATTGTGTTGTACATTTGTAGTCTTATGCTGAGTTGAGTTCTAGGAGATGCACTGTAGGCTACACTCCATACCCAGTTGTTAGGGAAGTGATCAGTAGTATCAAAATATGGTACTAGACATTGCTCAACTCAACATGTTTCATCTTAAATAATAATAATCCTATAACATTTGAATTAAATCGTAACTTCTGCGTATTGGACAGACCATTGGAAGGAATTGGATAGACAAGGTTTGTTTAAAATTAGAGCTATATTTATTAAGTCAAGAAGAAAAAAATGAGGAGAATTTTAAAACTGGAAATATTATATTTTATTTTGGAATTTTAACTGTATTTTTCAACAAGGAATTGGATAGACAAGGTTTGTTTAAAATTAGAACTATATTTATTAAGTTAAGAAACAAATGGAGGAAAATTTTAAAACTGAAAATATTATATTTTATTTTGGCATTTTAACTCTATTTTTCAACAAGGAATTGGATAGACAAGGTTTGTTTAAAATTACAACTATATTTATTAAGTCAAGAAAAAAAAGGAGTAAAATTTTAAAAGTGATAATATTATATTTTATTTTGGAATTTTAACTGTATTTTTCAACAAGAAATTGGATAGACAAGGTTTGTTTAAAATTACAACTATATTTATTAAGACAAGAAAAAAAAAGGAGTAAAATCTTAAAAGTGATAATATTATATTTTATTTTAGAGTTTTTAACTGTACTTTTCAACGTTTAAAAAACACACACGTGTAGGATCCTCAGGAAACAATTTGTCTGCTACGACTGATTGAATCGTTACGCACAGCGAGTCACGTGACCATAGTTACTCAACACCTAATAGCGACTATACTAAACATATCCAATTTTTCTAGCAGGACACACTAAACTGTTCCATTGATTTCTAAGCACTTCGACAGGTTTCAATAGGTACGATTACTCAGCCAAATCTATTTCTTATGAAGAAATACATTGCGCGAAATGACCTTCTTTGGATTCGCTTCATTAGTGCGAAGCGAATATGAGAATATTGGCGTAGTCTGACAATGCACTCTTGCTACACACAGCTTTGTGATCGGTCGTTCATGCGATGAACTAAATCGAGATTCAACAGGTCTCTGAAAGAATGTCCATGGTAACAATTGGAACTTCGTGGCGCAACATCTCCACACAATCACACCAACAAACTGTCTCTTTTACACAGCAAGGTTAAATATTATCAGAGTCATCTAAGATGAACGTATACTAAATAAAAAATAATATAACTCAATAATATAAAAATCTAAATAAACTTTGCACAAACATTTACAAATCCAAAGAAAAGAAAATTAAAATTGAAAGGGTTTGGCTTCCATAAAACTAAACTTGAAGAGTACTCATTTCCTAAATATTTTGAAAAATATTTGCTCTCAGGGTGGTAAAAAATTGTTTCGACGCTAAATTACCACATATTTGCGGTTCTGAAAATTAAAAAAAAAATCTTAAATACCGTTTTATAAGTAAATGCATATTAAATACGTAAAAGAAACTTCAACACATGTTTAATGAAACAATGAAAACTAACTCGACTGCTAAAAAAATTGGAATTTTGGATTTAGGCCTAAGGCAGGACTTCTATAATTTTATTTTACCGAATTAAAAAAAAAAAAAACTACTTCAATACGAAACTAAAATCTACTGAATCTAATTTGATCAATATCTATTCACGTTTTTGGACAGTAGAATAATGCAAAGGTTGCGATTGGTTTAATTCCAAAAGCCACAAAGGAACCTCATTGGTATTTTCACGAAAAAATAGGATTTTGACTCACAACATTCTTTATAGTGTGTGTTCGTAAGAAACTAAAGACTTAAATCAAAAGGACAAGTTAAATAACTTCATAAGTATGTGATTTGTTAAAAATTAGTTACGATATTGTAGGAAATTTTCAATTTTGTATTCACTGAGTTAGAAAAAAAAATTGTCTGTTTAAGTTATTAAAATTTTTCGATCATTATCTTTTCTGATTGCTGTCATTATGTTTATTATTATATATTTGAATAATTATGTATTTTTTTAGTAACAACTATTCCCACGGCTTATATTGAAAAAAAATTTTAAAAATTCTTAATCTATACTAAGTTTGGTTTATGTTGAATTAATACAGCGCCAATCGTGATGATTTCATCATCCCCCTCCCCGTAGTTATTGCAAATAAACATGAAATATCAAATATAAAATTGTAAATAAAGTTAACTGTAAAAAAACTGTACTTCCACATTTTACAAAGAAGAATATAAAATTGCAGTTTCTATAAGAATGGTTGGCACAGCTTAAAAATTAAGGACGTTTTATGTAGTTATGGAAACATAACCTCAATTTATAATCAAATGTACGTAAAATCATAACGCTGTTCAGAAATTAGTCTAATTATAAATCTCAGTTAACATTGTTGAACCATCAACAAAATCTGTACTTTCAATTGCGTATGATATTATTAGTAAAACAGAAACATTTTATAATTAGTAATTAAAATATTCTATGAGATATTAATTTGAAGAGAAAATTCATTGAATAATTTACAATATTTTAAGCTAAAATCAAGATTAAAACACTTTCTAAAATATTTTCATTCCGGTCTAGGCTAGGCGAAACTTATCTTTATGATTTGCAGTACTAAAGCTGATGGAAATAGTCATGTGTTGAATATTGCTTACAGTTCCTCATTACAAATTACATATATTTAACAAAATTTTATTAAGATATATTACCCAGTATAATTATGGTACACACAAATACTCCTAGTGTGTCTTTAATGGGGGTATTAGAGAATCAGAATAATTGCTTAATTTCATAAAAAGTGGTCATAAATGTATTCAATGTACTATGGAAGTTGGTATGGACAAGTTCAAAATTTTAATAAAACCCACTTACACTGACACAATTATAGCAGCAGATTCTAATCACCCCATATGAAATGCATTGCACAAAACGTATCATCAAATTATGTTCAACTATTTTCCTTCTTCCATGTAGTATTAGTTTTTATCAATACTAAAAGACGAGGCACCAATTACTACACAACAAAGTGAAGGTGTGGCTTGGAAACCTGAGGTAGAAGAGTCACTTCAAAGGAAGTTGTATGTATTACATTGATGTTATTACTAACACATTATTTTCGTTGCATTACACTTGTTGGACGACTTCTTAACTGCAAAGTTGCTTTATAAAGACGTCATTTATTTTTACTGTAAATTTATTCAAAAACCCTTTTACTTTTTGAGTATCATTCAACTATTGTTTTGGTAATTCGTAAACAAACAATATGGGAACAAAGTTTTTTACTCAGAGCAAAATTGACAATGTATTCAAAATTTTATTCTGTAGTCGCACCTAGGAAACCAACTTTCAGAAATTATTAAAGCTTTAAGATTTCAAGTTTAGTTATCATATATGTGTAAAAAATCCAATCTACTTTTTTTCTTTCCTATTATTCTCTGAAAATAATCAAAACTCAAATTATTAGTTCATTATTTTAAGCCTTTTAATGAGCATAAAGGTTTCATGTAGTGTATTAATGCATTAAATAAAACAAAAAAAATCTTTAATTTATGGCTTCTTATGCACATAAAATTATATAAACGGATTACTGCCAAATGTTTAATTATTTTAACTAAATGCGTAACTTAATAAAATCACCGTTGTGTTAAGAAAACCCCAATTTACACAATATTAATATAAACGTCACAATTTTTAAATAAATCCATACAATTTACAAAATGTAATCATATGTAATTACTATATTATACACAGTTATGTATGTACTAATAATATAACAGATCCTACTAACAATAATTTCACTGCTATTAAGACAATGGTTGCGTATTTTAAACAGAATATTCAATAACTCTGAGGAGTTGTGTCCTCGGGCTATGCTTAAAGGTAAAGCGACTCCATTTTTGAACCCGTCCTGATTAAGTAGAGCTGAATAAGTAAACAAATATTTGCATACAGATATTCACTTCTTGGAATCCGTATCCACCTAAAATCTCCTTATTTGGATATTTGTATTAATTGATAAGTGGTAAATCTGGACATACTAAACTAAAATATATTTAAGTGCATTTACATCCACTTTAAAATTGTTTGTACAAAATATGTTTTCAGTTGAAGGACGATAAACAGTTCTCCTCCCATGTAAAATTAAACTGTTTATTTAAAAATATAACCTAACATTGGACACAATCAGAGACCAGATTAACCTGAAATCTCGCCTAGTTTTATAAGAGGAATCAAGTCCGAATTCTACACTTGAAAATCAAGATAGGATGTGACTAATACTGTGAAATAACCAAACGAATTAAAACACAATTTTCCACAATAAATCACTTTATCTGTGCAATACGACGTTTCGCTGGCTAAGTCATCATCCTCAGCTGCTACATCCACACAAACCTACGCCAGTGGACTGTGTGCATGTAACAGCTGGTGATGATGATTTTTTTTTTTTGGAAAATTGTGTTTTAATTCATTTGGCTATTTTTTTTCTTGAAATTAATGTTGTGTAATTATTCCAAGCAATACGTCATTAATTAAACAATTTCGTTTAATGTGATTAGGTGTCCATTAGGAGCCGTAATACTATCTTTGGAAGTAAAATGTTTTTCCTATGAAAATCTTAGGAACGGCGTAGCTCAGTTAATAATTAGATCAAATGAACCGTCTAAGATTGCGCAAGTTCAAACCGTCTAAGATTGCGCAAGTTCAAACCGTCTAAGATTGCACAGGTTCAAACCGTCTATGATTGCGTAGATTCAAGCCTTCTAATATTGCGCAGGTTCAAACTGTCTATGTTTGCGCAGGTTCAAACCGTTTAAGATTACGTAGGTTGAAACCGTCCTAAATTGCGCAGGTTCAAACCGTCTAAGATCGCGCAGGTTCAAACCGTCTAAGATTGCGCAGGTTCATCTGTCTAATATTGCGAAGGTTCAAACCGTCTAAGATTGCGCAGGTTCAAACTGTCTAAGATCGCGCAGGTTGAAATCGTCTAAGATTGCGCAGGTTCAAACCGTCTAAGATCGCGCAGGTTCAAATCGTCTAAGATTGCGCAGGTTCAACTGTCTAATATTGCGAAGGTTCAAACTGTCTAAGATTGCGCAGGTTCAAACCGTCTAAGGTCGCGCAGGTTCAAATCGTCTAAGATTGCGCAGGTTCAACTGTCTAATATTGCGAAGGTTCAAACTGTCTAAGATTGCGCAGGTTCAAACCGTCTAAGGTCGCGCAGGTTCAAATCGTCTAAGATTGCGCAGGTTCAACTGTCTAATATTGCGAAGGTTCAAACTGTCTAATATTGCGAAGGTTCAAACTGTCTAAGATTGTGCAGGTTCATCTGTCTAATATTGCGAAGGTTCAAACCGTCTAAGATTGCGCAGGTTCAAACCGTCTAAGATCGCGCAGGTTCAAATCGTCTAAGATTGCGCGGGTTCAACTGTCTAATATTGCGAAGGTTCAAACCGTCTAAGATCGCGCAAGTTCAAATCGTCTAAGATTGCGCAGGTTCAAACCGTCTAAGATCGCGCAGGTTCAAACCGTCTAAGATCGTGCAGGTTCATCTGTCTAATATTGCGAAGGTTCAAACCGTCTAAGATTGCGAGGGTTCAAACCGACTAAGATCGCGCAGGTTCAAATCGTCTAAGATTGCGCAGGTAAAACTGTCTAAGATTGCGCAGGTTTAAACCGTCTAAGATCGCGCAGGTTCAAATCGTCTAAGATTGCGCATGTTCAACTGTCTAATATTGCGAAGGTTCAAACTGTCTAAGATTGCGCAGGTTCAAACCGTCTAAGATTGCGTAGATTCAAACCCTGTTAATAGCGTTATGTTTTTGTGTGTTACCTATTTCCTCCTCTAGCAGGCATAAAGTTAAGACGTATGTTAAGACAACAAAAATACGTATATAAATATAATAAATGGAAACTTCAACACTTCACAAATTGCCTGTAATTAATGTAAATAGTTATAGATAAACCATATCCACTATTTAAAATAAATACAACAAGATAAATTAAACAGATAATAATACTCATTATCTTACGACATATTTAACAATTTTTTTATAGTCATAGATGTCCTATACTGAAATCCTAACCTAACCAGAACATTACCCATTCACGTAACGTGCAATGTATATTACACAAAACGCATTATTCCAAATTTTCCAATATTGAGAATATAAGTACACAGTATTCAAGGCGAGGAGATATTTTACAGTTATAAACAAAAAATATATTGTTCAATTTTGGACGTTTTCTAAAAATGTTTGTGTATTCTAAAGTTTTATTCTATAATATAAAATAAAAAAACCGGCTATTTATCCTATATAAATTTCATAAAACAATCAAAGTAAAAACTCACAATATTTATACAATTTTGTTTCTGTACGATTATGCACTTAACATACCTGAAGAAGAAAAAGAATGTTTGAGGTTAGTAAAATGAAATACCCAACCCGCAAGACAGGAGACCATGACTGAGATGAAGCTTTGTGTCACGACATGGATTCAGAGGGTGGACAACAGAATGAGATGAGGCGAAAACCAATCTAAGTCGTAGCCTGGTGCCATTAATAGTTAGAGATAAAACAAAGAAAAAAATCCGACCAACAAATACAAATTTCATTCATCGTAGAGCTAGCTTATCATTTTGAATTACCAGAATATAGTCTCACCAATTTTAGTTGAATCTCAAATAGTCATACTCACTCATTGACAAACATACTTCTATGAGCAAATATTATTTATATCACTTAATTTTAATATCTAAATATGTATTTTTGTAAGCTACGTTATAGTGAAGTAACAACGCTTTTCAAATTTAGTTTCGTACAGTTGAAAATATATGATATAATTTATTCTAGTAAAACGTAGAGCTTAAACTGTACTTTTGAGAAACATACTAGCAAACAAATAATATGTTAACATATTTAATTAATTTTTATGTTATAATTATGCACATTCTCAAAATGTAATTAGTTGTTCTATTTGATTTCAATTACTGATTGCAAAGATTTCGTAAAAGCAACAGATTCATAAAAACTAGTTATATTTACATTCAAATTGAAAATTAATGGATAAAAATAATGTTGGACTTAAATCCGAGCAGAATTCAGCTTTCATAGCCTGGAGCGGTCAGGGAACACGATTCATCAGTGCTGGAATTAGTTTGGAGAACTCTGCAAATTGGCGCCCAATTAATTCAGGCAAAATGGTGATACAAGATAGCACTGTGTTTATTTTAAATATTACTTTCACCCGGGATTTAAAGGGTTTCTTTTATTTGTTGGAATGAATTCTTTCTTAATGGTGTTAAATTAAAAATAACAAACAAATCAAAGGATATCATAAATAAAGACTTTTAATCAGCTCGTGGACTATAGGAATATATTTTAATCAGGTGACATGTGTTAGGTGATAATCAGCTCGTAGATAAAAACAATTTGTTAGCTGAATTCCTATTACCAAAACGACAGAAAGAATTCGTCGCAGTTCAGACGGTGAGGTCATCGGAACCTGTTTGATTTTATATCTTTGCCGGCTTTGATCTCCACCCAGTGATTATTCATCGAATTGTTATCTTCCACTTTTCGTTGTTGGCTTTGCTAACTAAATCAATTTAGTCTAGGTATAATCAAGTTGGGTTGGAGTTAATTACCATCTAATATGATAAAGTGATTTCCGATGTATTCTTTATGTGGATTGCTGTTAGAGATACGGAAATAAAGGATTGGGGTTTATTACACAAGGAACTGGTTTATCAATTATTGGGACACACTTCAATCAAACCATTAATCTCGATTGCTATTTTCATATGATATATGTTATTAAGGAAAATTATAAATCTTTAACTTTTAATTATAGTTGATTTAAAACCGTTCAAAATTGGCTTAACATTTAATTTTCAATATTATTGATTGAGCTTTTGAAAATAAATAAAAAGCAAATACGATTATCCTAGTATTCGCTACTTCTGTACAACTTTACTTACGCTTATAAGATTTTTACGTTCCTATAATGTAGTAAACAAGTTCATGTTATCAAAAATTTTGGAAACGAGTTACTAAACTGTAGGGGTTCTAAATAAAACAAACACTGTGTTTTATTTTCCCTATAAATAATTTCAAACATGCTCATACAATGGTGAATGAGCTCTAAATAAAAATATTGACGAACATTTTTTGACAGCCTACTATAAAAAAAGCAGATAGACTTTATTATGTCACATATGTATGTCGGGAAATATACAAAGTTTTTAAATTATTGAAAGTGGGTCCACAGGTTGTTAAAATGGATTTCTGCTTAAAGAAAATTTAGAAGTTGTATTTCATGGAAAAATACATTTACAATGATTTTCAACAATACATAAATAATTATATTCATAAATAAAAGAAACAAATGGTTTCACAAAGTCTTGAAAACGGCTTCAAGTAAAAAAGTTGAAAATTACTTGACACGTCCAGAGGGCAGGTACAAAATTAGAACTTCAAACATTTATAAGTGATACGTATAATATGTAAAATGCGCAATAAAAATAATCTGACAACGATTTACAAAAATGGACTCTAAAACATAAACATGATCCACGATTAAAATACCTAGGCAGATGATGTATAAGCAGAACTTTATGATTTGAAAATATTGATTGAAAATTTTAATTCTATATATGGATTTCTAAAAACAAAAATGGGAAGGACTACATATTATCTAGTCAAACTACAGCTAATAAAGTATTATTCCTTGCTATTTTTATGAAAATAATTTATGAAATATTGCCTCCCCTTACCGTCCCAAAATTATTTACATGTTGATAAATTTAAAATGTTTATATTTTTATTTAAATCTTGTGTTCATTTGGGTTAAATTTCTTTAAAAAAGAAAGCAGCTGCAACACACAAAAAACAAATACCAAACAGAAAAGATATGATTGCAAATATATTTGGAAAATATAAAAATTTATAAAAATCGATGATTCAGGTGCAAGGTAAGAGACGTAGATAATTCCAATAAGACATTTTGATTCAAGGAACCTAAGTAAATATTTCAGGTCTTTCTGGATTTTACTACATCTTTCTCTATTAGTAATACATGAGAAATTAAATAAATAAATATAAAATATTTACACACAACAACGCTTTAAACAAAAACTCAAAAAATACATACTGACAGAAATAAACCTTGTTCCCAGTAAGGAATGTTATCTAAAAACAATTATTTCATAACTGTGAGTGTAAAAAGTTGAATATTTCGTCACCTGTTTCAAGTAGCGATAGTTAGCCCATTGATTGGATTTTTATCAGTCTAACAATATATAGTTTCCTTAAATAATATTTTGTAAACTAATTGAGATAGTAACACCTTACTAATAGTTATTTTCATGCGAATGTTCTCCATTTCAACTGATAAATTTAGTACGTTTTTATACCAGACTAGTGCTTCTAAAAGAAAGAAAACATTATATTTAATTGAAAGAAAATTGTAATCGACGACTGATATATCTGATAATTTACCACTATTTTAAATCTATTATGTGTGATTTTAATAGTTAAATCTTAAGAAAACATTGTTTATTATATGGACCCAAAAACTTGAAAGTACCAAATAAAGTATGCGATTGTTCTGATTCAATAATAACAAGATAAAAAGAGAAGTGTAGTGTATTTATAATATTGATAGATTATTAATAAATTAATTAAAAATATTTATTTAGAAAGATATCAGTAATTTGATAAGTACTCTTTTTTCATAAACGATTATGAACAATCAAAAGACGGAATGTCCAAACAAATTAACAATAATTCTTTACACAAAAGCACTAATTTGAGACCTATTTTCTTCTGAAAATCTCTCTTTGGTTTCACACAATTAGTCATTATTTAAATGTGTATGTGTGTCTGTCTGTGTGTGTGTGTGTGTGTGTGTGTGTGTGTGTGTGTGTGTGTGTACGCACATATGATACCAAGATGAGATTGAATACACACTGAAAGAGAAAGAAATACATTAGTCTTAGCATCACATAAAGCTTAGCATTGTTCACGTACTGACCTTTTCCACCTGTTTTACGATTATAGCTTTGGAGGAGGTCTTTTCATTTGTCGAACCACAGTAGTCTGACAATAATACATAAATAATACAAATTAAACGACGTCTATCTAAAGGTCATAACATAGGATAGCTAACTATTGGTTCGGTTGACACACCGGTCATTATGTTAAAACAACGGAAACATTTACATCACAAATAATATTCAGAAGTGAGCCGTCCCGTTAGAGTGCAAAGCAAACATTGTTGAGTCCATTGTCAGCGGGACGTCAAGTTTAGAGGAAATATAAATTTAAAATTAATTATTACACAATCAGAAGGGATTCAAGAACAATCAATAATCGAAGTGTTGTCGCTGAGGTTGAGTTGCAATCTCTTGATCACGATTGGAAATCTTCTTCGTTTGGGTGCTGTGTAGTTTAAAATATCTATGTTTACCTGGTAAATACCAGTTTAAATATATAACAGAGCCATCTCAGTAGATATATTAATAATAGTTACAAAAATATCTAACTAACTTACTCACAATATATCTATAAAACTAAAAGAGTTTCGTCAACCCTCTCCCCCCAAGAACTTATGATAAACGTGAACCGGGGGTGGGGATATTTTATAATACTTTTTGTATTTCTTATAGAACTAAGTTGTTGCCGATGGGAGCCTTATTATTATTTTGTATGATTTGTACATAAATATCATGCTTGCCTTGTGAGATGTTTTAAAATAAAAAATAAACTTGAATACAGTTTCTCACAATTAATAATTTTATTAACTCAAACGCGTTTCAACGACATTGTCCCCATCTTCAGTGGTGCATACTCAAACAATAACTGACTTGACCATTTATATTTAAATAAAGCCTAAATCTGTAGAGCTGATATTGTTGAAATGTTTGGTTTTACCTTATGGATTGTACTCCAACATTTTGAGTTTTAAAACACAAAACAAGTTTTTGCGTTTCCTTTTCGAGGATCCATAAACTGATTTTGTTTATTGATGTTTGTCGGTCGCTTGTAGTTCTCTACTGCCCAAACAAGTCGATCGACCTAGTATCATTCTATTTCGACAATATTTCGAGAAGCATTTTTCATTTCGATGTTAACAAAAAACTTAGGACTAGCTGTCATAAGACCAAAATTACAAAATTCTACTTTAATTGATCACATGTTCCTAGGCCGTAGCCGCTATAGTTTCTATCTCTCTAAAAACAATCAACAATTTTTAGTGGAGCTGTTATAAAAGATGTAAATTTTCAAAATCTGACGGAATGATTTCGATCAAATTTTGATTAATTGTTCCAAAGTAAAAGAAACTTACGGTTCAGAAAAACCAAAATAAAACTCTGTCATTTAAAAAGTAGACTTCGCTAAACAAGGTCATGACAAAGGCCGAGTAGGTTAGGTTAGGTTAACTATAAATGTAAATGTATAATTATTATTTAGAATATTTTCTTTAATTAAATCAATTCGATAAGGAGGTTCCTATAACAAATACACAGAGAAAACTTACATTAAAAAAAAAAAAAAAAAAAAAAAAAAAAAAAAAAAAAAAAAAAAAAAAAAATTAAATTAAAACCTGTAGCCAATGAAAACCTATTCCACGAAGACATCAACGAATATTATTTTGTGTTTATAAAATGTTAGTGCAAAGTTTTTATAACGATTATTTAATTAGTATTATTATTTTTATCTTATCATCGGACTAGGATATAGAACGAAAAGAAAAGAGTAAATTATAGTTATGTAATAAAAGTATTCCTTAAGTAGTACAATTTTCAATAAATATTTTTTAAGAAATATTATAAAATTAGTTATTTTGTTAGTAAAATCCAAATTTTGATATATTAAACTTCACTTTAAGCCCGGAATACACAAGCGACAGTAGCGCCATCTTTGACAGTGTTTCTCCAAGTATTCGTTTTTAAATGAGGCAATGCTGCCCCCTCGGTAATTCCATCCCTGCTTGGATAAACCATCTCAAAATGGACGCTATCTTTTAAGGGTGGTTGGTACAGGACTGGCAGTACACGAATATGTAACACATATCACCATAGCTACAAAGTTTCTATTGCCAGCCGTCTTTAATATTACAGTGATGTAGTTTTATGTAATCTGTGTTTGATGTTACATTAAATTTTTTAATGTTTTCTTGATCACCCTGTAGTACCTATAAGTCTTTTATTTACTAGAGTTACCATACAAATATGCCTGGGTATTTATAAAGTGTATTAAAAGACTGATCTATGTGTGCTCTTTAGTTGTAATAGATACATCATGTAATTATTCGAAGGCTAAACTACATTAACAAATTTTATTAATTGATCTCTTTCTTCAATTAATTGTATTGAGGATTTTAAAATTTTAAGGAATGCATACATTGTTTGATTTATAATATCTCATATTGTACTGCAATTCTGCCATCTCTCAAGCTGTGCAATAACAACTATATTCACATATTATAGTTTAGAATAGAAATACTATCGTATAAATTTAAGTAACCAATAAAATAACATTAACTACGATTAATAGTGAACTTTTTCTTTCCCTGAATACTGAAAGTTTAAACCGTCAGTCTACATAACATAATAAGCGTTATTTACAAGTAGATGTTTTATGTTACCCGTCTTTGTCGGTGAATCAATAGACCTAGCTTCAGGTGATCCTTTTCCTTGAGTAAATTACAATATGGGCGTTCTTTACAATCACCCAGTTTTTAATAAAGCATACCACTCTATATAAATACGCATAAAATGTGCATTCAAGACTGCATCTATGGTTACAAGTTAATTGCAGATTTGTTCCGGTAATTCGCCTCGCTGTAGCTATATACCGTACAATTTATTAATGAAATACTTAAGGATAATAAATTATTCTCGATGAATGGATAATCCACCATAGTTAGTTTATCTTTAGATGCTAGAAAATATTAGCATTTTTAATTTCTTAACTCTGTTGTAAGTATGAGAATAACGAGATTGTGCAAATAGTTGTAGTTTACAACACAGTTCACCATTTGATTAAAGAAATCAGAAAATTTTATTTATTAGACCGTGTTTATCTTTGAGGTCGTGGTCTGGTGGTTTGAAGGGACGATACCAACCACAAAACTATCAGGAAATTCATGTTCTGTGGGTTTTTCGTGTACGCATTTTATCCTAAAATGGGCGAGTAATTTAAAAAAAGTTTGTATGTATATTTTTTCAGTTGTTTTAATTTACAAAACATTAATTTCATCCAACATTTTAAAATTTAGTTTATTATAACAGCAACTTCAACTTTACCATACTAATTTTTTTTTTTCCGAAGAGGGGGGAAATGAGCGTCCGCACCATCAGTGGCCTAACGAAACTAACCGGTGTGTGGGGCTGTACCTCCACTAAAACCCTTCCTCTTTTATCTAAATCTCGTTGAGATTTCCATCCTGGACCCGCGTTAGCATTACACAAGATGACTGTTCTTCGCCAGATTGGCGTTTGCTCTGTTCTGCTAATGCTGCTATTGCTTCACGTGTTTTGGTCGTCGACCAGACCGTTCTGTTTCTTCATCCTTAATATCGTTTCCACGCACGGCGTCCCAGTTCTCTTCCTTCTTAAGCATAAGCTCTACCGTGTTTTCAGGAGTGAATGATCCGATCTTTTCTCTCAGTACTCCTCTTTGTAGGTTCATTGTCTGTGGCTAAGATATAGCGATCATCATTACTGGAAGGAATAAGGAGGAGATTCAAGACAAGCTATCCAGCGTCATGCAGATTTTGAGCAGATGACTGGACGATGGTGGACTAGCGCTTGCGACGGAAAAGACCGACCTTATAATAATAACAATAATAATAATAAAATTAAACTACATTTATTTTAAACAATAAAACATTTAAACAAATAATATGATATTCGCCCAGTTACGAGGCCAACTATGTAATTGATAGGAGATTTTTCAATTTGTGAATAGGTTGTTAGGTCCGAAAGTACAAATGTTTACGAGTGAGTACACACTTTTTCATACGAGGAGTGCTGTGAGGGGGCTTCGAGGTCAAAAAACCGATACGAGCTTTCCGAATACGGTTTCAAACGGGTATAACCGTAGTAAGTTTTGCTGCCGTATCGTAGTTCCAGAGTCATATTGTACTTAACAACTAGGCAAGGTAAGTACTATAATGGCATCTCCAACTTGCTCAAATCTCTTGTTACTTAAGTCTGTATGGTAAATCACATCAATTAGAATCTTTAGAGATTCAAAGTCAAAATAGTTAATACATGCATAGATGTGACTTTTGTAGTCTCTACAGTAACTGTTCTTTCTAGGCATATGAACCTACGACATACAGTTTTTATATCGATGCTAATACTTATCGACCTTGCTTTTATTCTTTTCTTCACACAAAGTGGATAGACTAGTTTATAGCGTTATAAAAAAGATGATTGCCCTAAAGGTACAAGTAACATGATTGAAGGAGTACCACAAACAGTATAGTAAAATATTTAGGTTATAGTTTTAAAAAAATAATACAATTTAATTGTGTAGTTAAGTTGTAACCCTATTTTAAAGGTGATTTTTTATTCATTAACAAAATTAATTTCAATAGGTATTTAAAGATTTTATTATACCGTGTAAAACTGTAGGTGGGATGTATTAAAGTTACAATGAGAAAGTTATAACTTTAGGCAATGTTAAGATCAAAAAACTATTACTTAAAAATAAGGAACAAAATGTATTTTTTTATCATGTCAAGCTAAATGTATTTAATTTAATAATTATTCACGGAACTGTGTTTGGTTTGATTTTTTAAATAATTATGTTAGGCAAGAGATAAATTCATTTATAAATAAGTCGACCTGAATTTACAAAGTCAATTTGAATCTACGCTTTTTTCATTTTCGGGACAAGTGAGGACTAATTAGATTTGCGAGTGGAAGAAGTTTCGAGCATAATCAGTTTCATGATTCAGTACAAAGTTTTTTGGTTTTATTTTTATAGTAGAGCTGGGCAAGTGAAATGAAACTTGAGGCATTAATCACGAATTGCGAAATTTGTAGTTAGCAGACCAAATATTAGTTAAACAGGATAAGAAGTGCAAGTATTGTATTAAATCAGCTTTATTGTAAATTAGCTTCTTAGTGTTAATTGTCTTTTTATTGGGTTTAATTGTACAAATCTCATTAAACCAGAATTTAAAGCATTGTTGTTACTGATAGATTTTTGCCATCGTTTATTTGGAAATGATAATATGGTAAGAGATTAACGCCATTTAATATGTTTTCAGACTTTGTTATGTTTATGGTAAATGGTGTAGTATTTAATTAGTTAAGGTATGTTTTAATTGATTTTTAATTTTTTTGTTGGAGCTAATTTAACAATTTTAAATCTGATATAAAAAAGAAATAAAATACACAAGAGAAAAATCAAGTTAGTGGAAAATAGTCACCTATAATTTCATTTTCTAATATCTGTAATACTAACTGATTGGTTTATTAACTGAAAATTAAGGCGTTTTTTATATAGCTTTGTGAAACTGAAATTAAAAATGGGAAGCCGTGTTAAAGAAGGTAGAATATCTTAAAACCTGTGTTAGTTAATTATATTTTGCTAAATATAAAGGTTTGTAACAAATAACTAATGTGACAAATCAGTGAGTGTATTAGAAAACATCTGATTCAACTCTGACAGTAGTCAGGTTAGTTTTAGTATATTCCGTATTTAAAAAAACGATATTTATCTTTTAAGTTAGGTTTTACAAAAGTTATGGGAATAGTTATTTGTGCAACTAGTGAGCAAAGTGGCACTTTTTTAAACGAGAGAAAAATGTTGACGCACGAGGCAAGCCTCGTGCGTCAATTTTATCGAGTTTAAAAAAGACACTTTCCTCACGAATTGCACATTATACTTTGTCTACAGTTGTTATTTTGTGACAAATAAAAAACATACTTCAGCAGTAACACAATTTAATAAAACATTAGTTTAATACAGTAGTGTTCAACCTCGCGTCAAAACTGAGGTTATTTATGAATATTACAAATAACTTAGGTGTAATTTTTGAGGAAACGGGATTGCCAACTTCAAAACTCGGCAAACGAAAAATACTCTCCGTGTACATACACTGTCAATCATCTTCATGAATAATTACTTCCTTTTTCAACTTTAAAACGTTTTTTTGTTGTTTATTTATGTTATTTTACATGTAAGAATTAATCTAACATACATAAGGGACATTTCCAGTATATTATAAATCAATTCAAATAAACTTAACCTAAATTTCGTTCTGTTCGGTTGCCATTCGGAGTGAGCAAAGTGTGCAAAGTAGTGGGCAAAGTGAAACTGTTGAGAAATCAGCTGTTTTACAAACTAATTTAAATGAACAAAATGCCACTTTGTCAACAACTTTAGACAAAAGTCTTTTACATTAAGAAAGAGATAGAAAACACTTGGCCCGTTTCGGCAAAAAAATTGACACTCTTGAACTTAATGATTGTTCATTTACAGTTTTTAAGTGAATAATACTGAACTAACATTGTTAAAGGGGAAAATTTTGTTTGATTACTAACCCATTTATGGATAACTGTAGAGAAATTTTTCCAAAGTATTGTTATGTAATAAAATCGGCAAATTTTATGTTTCTATCGCTGAGTTTAGAATATACTATTTGAAACAACTATTTTTTTAAAATTTTTAATGTTGAAAAGATAATAATGTTAATTCATAAACTTCTTTAAATGTATTAAACCATTTTACTTTCAATATTGAAAAATAAACAGATGAAAGTATAAAAAAAGACAATAAAATGCACACCTGTGCACACCTTGGGGAATACAATTGTTCTGTTTTGTAATATTAGTGATTTATAAACCTCAGTAATTTTATAATCTCAGCCGTAGAAAATATTGGGAAACGATTTCTAGTTCCGCGATTATGAAGACAATGGTGCCAAGTCTATAAAAAATGATTGAATTACTTGGAAGCACCTAACTGACTCATAACCGGTAAGCGATAAAGTGGTTTTGGCATCTGGAGGTAAACAATAGTAGCTAGAATACCGCTAGGTGTGGCCGTAACGGTATTGATGAAGGCCCAAGGCCGAAACATCTCATTGTAGATCGATAAACACCAGCCCCCTCTGTTACAATTAAGTCATAACGTTACAAGGCCATACAAGCTTGTTGGTGTCCATTTGACATTTTCCTCTCTCGACGAGGCCACTTGCCATAACTTCTTTATTGGCACATCGAGACTGCTTTTAAAAGTTTTGTATAAAAAACCTTATATTGTTGTAACAATGCGGAAATTAAAGTACCTTTCTAGCCTGCCTGGTAAAAAAAAAGTAAAACCTGATACATTCCCCAGTAGATCTAGATGAATTTTACCTTCTATGGACATTATTAATTAGTGTATAATTGATTGTTTGGAGCGATGAACATGGTATGAGTGTGGAATTAAAACCAGTTCAGTGTGTTTGAACACAGCTGGGTAGAGTTTAGGTAGGCAATAATTGTATTAGATAACACGAATTTTACCTAATTTACATTGCATTTTAGAAATACATATTTTTAAGTTTTTTTTTATACTTTTGATTCATTTAAATAACTAAATACTTATATCACCTTCTGTTATTTATGATTCTGAAGAAAAGACGTTTCACAGTCTCCGTTTTTATTGTAAATAATAAAATACTTGTAACTTATTATATTTATATTCATTTTGAATTTAGATTTGAATTGATTTGTTATGTACATTTTTATAAAATGTTGCGAATAATTGATAAAAATATACAATACTTTTAATCCTAGTTGGAAGTTTTAGTAGACTGGCTAAATGTTGATATTTGTTTACAATTTCATGTGATTTTTGTTACAAATTTTGTAAGTAAAAAGTAAATGTTCAAAATCTACGTTGATGGTAAATAGTCCTCAAGTACAATTTTAAATCAGATAAAAATATTTCCTTTCTGTGTGCGTTTTAAATTTTGATGGGTAAAATTCTAACGATACTTACAGTATACATAAATATTAGAAGTTTCATTAAAATCGAACCATAATTAAAACGTTTATACTGTTGGGGAATACATAAATATAAAATGGGACACTTAAATCGAATCTAAGTTATACATTTGTTGTCGAACGGAATCTATTTTTGAGATATTGTGTCTAACACAAATTAATACTACAGACGAAGAAACATTCTCAAAATGCTATGAATTTATAAGAAGAAACTTAAATTGTTAAGAAAAACGAAAACAGTTTGTCAAAATTTCAATCACAATGTTTCAATTTCTTTGTCATTGCAAACATAAACACTAATTTCCTGAAGTTGCATATCTATGGTTTAACGAGTAGATTTTACTATTTCGTCAAACAAAATTATGCAAACCAACTTCACATTAGCTTTCCACCCACGAGCATTGATTTTTAGATAAAAAATTCGCTTGTCATTTAACAGACGTTGTTTTTGAGTATGCAAAACTTTGTAGGCGGCTTTTTTTTTTATTTCCCTTTATTAATTTGTTTGCAGCGCCGAGCGTTTTAACCATACAACTTGCCTTGACCTTAAAAAGAAAAGTTTGTTTTAAACTACGATCAAATTTTAATGTAAAGTAATTTGTGTTGGTCCTAATAAGGGCCCTGTTAGGCTGAGATGCAGATGCTTTGAATAGTTCAATACTCCTCCGATTACAAAGGAGATCTAATTCTGGGATAACTGTTGTTCGATTTCTTTAGAAAGTTAAAATGTTTTTCGACCAATGATGACTTCAAGATACCTCGATGGATGTCAAATATAAACATTTGCAACAACATAATTGTGTCGAGTTAAAAAAAAAGCAAACAATAACTGATATTAAATTTCTTTAATATTTGTTTATTTGAATTGTGATTTTTGATATTTTATTACTTTGCATATTATGTATTCTTTTGTTTCGAAAATAAAGAATGGTCTCACCATCTTTTAATTGTATATACAAAATTGATTATTATTATTAAATATTAGATTCTATTACATTGTTACAAAAAGGATAAACCACAATAGATATATATTTGTCTATGCTCTTGTAGGAGTAGATCTGGTACTATTGATTATAAAATAGAATCCTTCTGACTTCTATAAAGTGTCTATTATAAACCACTCTACTGCTAGTTCTGTCTAAACTCTTTCCTATCTCTTTGGGTTGTACAAAAAAAATTTGATTCAGAGTCGCGTTTCTATTGCCAACCCCTAAACTCAACACTTCTAAGGATCTACCTCTTCAAGAATATAACTATACGAAAACTCGAGGGAAGAAATGCGGTCAAATCAGAACATTAGAATTGTTCTACACGCTCTACTACAATGGCCCAAACGCAACTTCCTAAGGTTCACCCTAACTAAAATAGCGTGGGTTCATAGTTCATATTAAATCAAACAAGGGAAATCGATTAACCATGATAGGCCTAAAAGATAAAGCTGCTTGAGACTGATAGTGGGTAATCTCGCAAACAGGAATCATACTTGTTTTATATGCAACAATCATCAATCGCTCTAGTTTTGCCTGTGAATGAATAATCAAACTGCCATGAACTTCATTACATTTACCTACTAATTGCAAATTTAAGCTACTTTGAACGGCTCGGTTGTATGTTTGAGTTCGGATTTGCGGCATTGTACTCTACTAATTAAGGCCTTTAATTCGATGTACAACTCGACCTATGCTCTCATTTAAGATTTCCTACTTAATCCTTGTAGGCCGATCCTTTGGAAAGATAGCAGTCCACTGAATACGTACTAAAATAGGTGTTGGTACAATGTGCAAAGCTTTGTAGCTCTATCTGTAATCGTTAAAAAATATTAATCCATCTCGGGATATATTCAACACGCTGTATAATAAGAACTCTGGTGTTAAACATCCTATTTCTCTTCTCAATGTCAATACCTCGGTTTTAACGAGTTCTTTAAAAGAAAATTATCTTGAATTCTCTACTTCAAAAATGGCAACCGAAAAAAAAATAAAGATGTACACCAGAACTGATAAAAATAACTATCTATAGAATGCAATAATGTACAGTCGGTTCACATTATTATGAAACATATTTTGTATGTGAATAACTATCATGTTTAATGAAAGATTTAATTATTGAACTTTAACTACAGATTTATCAATACATCAGAGGTTTACAGTGTTTCTTTACAGCCTTCAATTTTCATCAAGTAAGCTTTACAATATAGAATATAGAAATTCCATTTCAATACAGAATTATAACTGTAAGAATGGTTTTAGTATACTCTCGCTCTAATAGTTGGACTACTCTTTCTTCGCATAAAAACTTGCATAACCGAGATCCAGTGAATTATTGCCTCACATTTTCTTACCTGCTGTAATGATACGAATCGTATTTCAATGATTGCTTCCAAACAGGAAATCTAAATCATGCCAAGACGCATTTAATTGCTACGTTCAGGAAAAACGAGCATCAGTAGTTATGGAAATACTTCTTACAAGTAATATAATAAAAGTTGCGTGGGATTAATCATATGTCTTCAAGTAAGGAAATCAAGTCTAGCAGTTTACATATTATGGAGTTAAATCTGTAATTATATAGATTTATTAATAAAAACTTGTTTTTAAATCGGCCTTCATACATCATTCAACATATTTCAAATGAATTATAAGTGTTACTTTATTGCATAAACATAAATATAGAAAGTATTGTTTCGGATGAAAAATGTATTTCTGAGAGAATGTAACCTATGTTTGATTTGACCTTGAATCAAAACTAGTTAAAATACAGCTGCCAACAAAATGAACATAGTGCTTCTTTAATATCAAACCTGTAACAATGTACTATAACTTTTTTTCTTATTTACGGGAACTTTTGGATAAAGAGGTTCAAATATTAAGTATAGCGTGATTCTAACATGACGGAACTGAATTTTATTTAAAACATTTTAAAATCTAGTTTTGTAAATTGAAATATTTAAAACAGTTGATACAATAGGTACAATTTTTTCCCCTATATGTGTCGTGACAATGATGTAATATTATTATCTCTAATGATTGTCTTCAATTGGAGTGGCAACCATCATGAAATTTTTTAATTTATTTTTAATAAGAAAAATTCTTTTGAACCTTTGTTTTAAGAAACATTAGGACATACTCGAATATGACCCACAGACATCCATTTCAAAATCACATATTCTATAACGAATCAAATATGTTTGTAAATAAACCAAAACATCCCGAGTGTTTGACACTAATTTTTGATTTATGTTTGTGGATATATTAATCTACTCACGGCGCCATCATAGTACTTATCCAGTTCATCATAGAATAACAGATCCTTACAACGTAATGATATGAATTTGGTTTCTTGGGTATCGTAGGCAATGTTAAAATTGTATTGGTAGATCAAAGGGTAAGGTATCAAAGAGTGTAAATTTGTTTAAAATAGTTGTACACAGATTTCCTAAACTTTGTTAGGTCCTAACGAGCCGCGTAGAAGTGGACAATAAAGAGTATTCACTCGCTTCGCTCATTTTGAAGCCTCGGCCTTGACGGGGCTTGAGGCTCTACATATGTAAAGTAGCCTCCACAGTGACTCGGATCTTATGGATCTTTAAATATTTGTTTATCATATTTTCAGGGGGGGGGATCAGGGTTACATAATAACTTCGCTATTTGTCATTAGAGAGATGAGGTTAGTACCAATACACGCAGAATTTAAATCTGAAAATTTTAGATTTGTCTAATTTATTGTTTTATAAGTTGAAGAGCACACGAGATATGAACAAAATAGCCTTTAAAATGGTGGAAATCAATTTAAAATTTTTAATTCGATTTTTATGAATTTGAATAGGTAGTACATGATCACCACTTATAGCAAATTTCACGCTCCCTAATCTTTATGTGTGTGGCCACTATTGTGCATCTACAGACAAAACGTGAATTGACAGTTACAAATATTACTTTTAAATATGTTGATCTTTGTCATATTCATATAATCTGTAACCATATTTTTTATCACACCGTCTTTTTTCAACCGTCTTTTGAGGTTAGGTATGTGAAAAATGGTTGAAAATAATAAAATTGCAAATTAGAATGCCCGTATTATTTTGTTTGTCTAATTTTATTCTTGTTGCAACCTCTTCTAAAGTAGTATTTTCTTAGATTTTCCAATAGTGAAACATTCATAAATTTTTAAAGGTAAAAAATTCCTTACATTTACCATCAGTAAACGGTTTTTGATATTTACTAAGAGTTAAAATTGTTTACATTTACTAATAATGAAAAATCTAACAATATATATTCTTTAGATTTACTATTAGTAAACATTTCCCTTAGATTTATTAATAGTAAAAAATCCATTAAATTTATTAATTGTAAACAAATGCTTCAGATTTAGCAATAGCAAATATTTCCCTTAGATTAATTAATAGTAAAAAATCCATTTGATATAGTAATTGTAAAAAATACTTTACATTTACCATCAATAAAAATTTCCCTTAGATTTACGAATAATAAACATTTCCCTTAGATTTACTAATGGTAAACAATTTATAAGATTTATTAATAGTAAAAACTTCCCCAGGTTTACCAATATTAAAACATTTTTTAGATTCAAAAATAGTAAATAATCTGTAGATTTACCAATAGTAAAAACTGCTTTGAGTTGCCAATACCACAAAATTCCTTTGATTTAGCTAAAATAGTAAAAAAATTATTTAGATTTATTAACAGTATGCCTTATATACAAAACAATTTTAAGGCGTAAATTCCACTTTGGCATACATTTCCGAATAAGTATTTTTTATCGTAACGTTATTAAAATTAAATAAAAGATTAACAACTTTTTAATTAAATTATAACTCAATTTTGAGAAATGATGGTACAAAGTTTTATAAACCGACCATCAAATAATACATTTTAAATTAACAATTACATCTAATTTCAATTACATTAATAACATTTAAATATGTTGAACAAAACAATAAGAAATGATATCAATAAAATGACGTTTCAACGACTGTCATCCTCATTAATTACAATCAGCACTCCAAAGGAGGATGACCACTTACTCGTTGAAACGTCGACTCTGATGTATTATCATAATTATGTGTTTTACACCAATATAAGTCTACTTAGCATAAATGTAACAAATTTAAGGAATACAAATTTTTCTCCAAACCATATGTTATCGAAGTAACCACGCAAACTGAATCCTATCTCACCGCCCTTGTACACAACTGTTTCGAAACTAACACGTGTTTAGCCTATTTATAAGTACTTCAATCTAAAAATGTATCTTTAAATTTATCATACTAACTATATTGTACAAGCTGTAACATATTATTAACGATTAATTTTATCGGCCTATATATTTCTAAACTGCAGTGAATTCAAAACAACACTTAATAATTGTTAATAAATTATAGGCTACAGTTGTTTGTAGTACAAGTATATTACTCGACAAACACATAGCCAGGATAATTGTTATTTGTGATGGGGTTATAATTAATATGACTCCTGTATAATATAGTTTGCCCTGCTATTTGACCCTGGCATTCTAAAACCTAACGCTCCAGGTCTGATAATTGCTGTAGTAAGAGAATGGTTTCAAGTTTGCAATATTACTTATGTAAACTACTTAGCTCTACAGTTATGACAGACTTGTGCAAAACTAAAGGATGCTAAGATGTGTTATAATACAGTTAAACTAATCATCGCGTGAACAAACAAAAAATTATTTGTCATGTCAAATTTGTAAAGGCTATTATGCTCAATCAGCGAAAACAGTTATTGAATGAAAATAAATGTCCCAAAGCATCATGACTTGAATGTAATGTTTACAAAGCGAAATAGGAGGAAGTCAAACTTTTATAAATGATCTATCACAGTAAATAATAAACACTGCCATCAGGCTGTTTATATGCAGTTAACTGCTTGAGTGTAAACTTTATCTAGTCTAACTTTACTAGCCTAAATATGTGTATGGTGTAAATGACAACTTGAATGGAGAACGTTTTGTAACCTAATTTAAACTAACCCAATGCGGTGTTCCATCTAAGGTTAATATTTATGGAGTCTACTAATTTTATTACGATATTCTGTGATAATTGTATAGAAGCCATACGCGTTGTTGAGCCTAACATAAATATTATAAATAATCAGTGATTTAAATAACAATAATCTTGTTCATGATGCTGCAGCGCTGTAATTGCTCATGGCTATGATTATCCTCAGTTAGGTATGATGATAATATGATATTTTTTTTTGAGTTTACTACATTAATAATTAACACATTTTAAACAATGAAGTACCTATGAAAGAATGTTTCTCTTAAGTATTTGATAAACATAAACAATTAGGAACATTAATTAGTTACACAAACGATAGGTGGGATATTATTGGAAATAAAAATAAAAATAATGTTCAATATAATTTAGGCCGTTCTAAATTTAATTTAATATTTAATTTTAAAAATTTATAATAAATATGATTCTACATTTTTATATTATATATTATTCTAATTTTAATTACAAAAAAGTAAAAAAAAGGAGGAAAAACTACTGTCCATGAATGTATCTACTTGTCTGACTTTTTTCGTAAATCATTCTAGGTTATTAGAACAGGCTTCCTGTTTTCAACCACGTTTTAAGAATCAAATTTGTCAGTAATAATGATTGATAATTGTCCCAAAATCAATGAAGATTTACTTAGTTGTTAAAATATGAAGATTTACTAATATACTATGCACTGTGTAGAAATGTTAACTGTTGGCATCATTTTCAATGTCTACTGGCTATGCTCTACCACGCAGGTTTCCATTTCCTGATTTGGGCCTCCATTGTGGACATCGTTGTAGCACAACTAATGATCAATCTAATTTTCGTTCTAAGCGGCAACCGATTAAATGTCATAAATGGAGAGGTTTTAAGCAAAATAAATGGAAATGGGAAGGATTATTTTCTACGTCGTACTGGTTTTGTATTGATTACAATTAATTGTTCACCACATCAGTCTTTCTCTAAACACAATTTTCTTGAATATTATTTCACCCGATCATCATAACTAACAAGACTGTGATCACTGGTACACTAAAGTCTAGATGTAAGTTTTATGAAATTTGCTCCCATAAAAAGAGTTAGTTTAGCAATTTTCGACGAATGTCAGTAGTAAATTACTCGAACCTCTGTATCAATGACTTTTTATAGACCTACGGTAAAATTGGAAAACCTGTTATGATTTTGTTTATTAACTACAAAACCATATGAATCATAAAAAACTTAACTTGATCTAGAACAATTGTTTATCTTGAACGATTTTAATGATATTACTGCTTAACATATTTCTACTGATAAACTTGTCATTTGAGAATAATATCGTGGAGACCCATGTTGTTCGTTATAGTACGAAAAACTTGGTAACACCGTCGGTGGCTATAGCCTTGTTGTTTTATTATGTATACATCTAAGTATTACAAAACGGATTATCTGTTTGGGCTTCATTTAATAACAATCGATGGTTTAGTTTAATAAATTTTACTATAATCTTGTTATCATCATTACAAATTAGTACACGTTATCAGTGGACCAATAACCTTGACTGATACAATTGTTTTATATTCCTATATTTATATTTAATCAGTTTGTTCAATTACTTAAATTAATACAATGGTTTCCATTGACCCAGAGTGAAAGTAATGTTGCGTCAAGAAAGTTAGTTCAATTAATCTCTCTTCTGATGTATAAGAAGTTAATACCACAACAGAATACACACAAAGTGTGATCACCTTTGTTGCTGGAGCTAACCGTGCCAGGACTGTTATCCTTGGTTCCCTGGACTCTTCTCCGGAAGACCTCAACGACGCTCGACGATCTCGCCTTCTTTCAGCAGCCTCTGGTCTGCTCGCTGTTTGATCGACTTGGATTTCCTCCAAGCCTTGGCTTAGATATCTTCGAGTGATCCATGATCGCAAGCTACGATGTTTTATAACTTTTTAAATCTTGTCTCATTTATTCCCTGTTATTTGTGGACGTGGAATAATTTAAGCTTAATTATGTTGTCTAACCCTTACTGCTAGGTTAATTACTAATATAAGCTTAGGTTACAACTTACGTTTTACAAAAAATCTATGAAAATTTGTACAGTGGAGACACTCAAACAATAATGTCAACACTAACTGAAATTTTAATTTTTTAGCATTAATACTATTTGCATAGAGATAAGGGTAATATCCACACACTTAAAGAAATAATTAATTTTGTAAAGTTAACAATACATGTTAGTAGTTTTGTTTTAAATGAATAAAATTAATTTGTTTTTCAAATTTAGTATTTCCATTGTATTTATAATGGGGCTTTAATGCATTTCAACAAGTAAACTGTTAAATTCAGAACGTATAAATTAAAAATTTTCTTCATCAAGAGAAGTATAAATGTAAAATGAGAACAGTAATTCTTGTAAACTTGCAAAGTGAACAATGAAAGCTTTGTGAAGCGACGGTTGGAGGTCAAAAGCAAAGACAACAATGGTCAGTCGACCCTGACCTTTCCTCTGACTTGGTCAGTGATGACGGTGCCTAATCCACAACTAAAAAAGGACCTCATTAGGGACGATCTGTCTTCGGATTCTTTTAATTATGTTCGAATCGTTAGGCAGCACGTCGAAGGATATTTCATTCGATTACAAAACTTTCAGCAAAGAAATTAAGTCAAGGTTTGATCATACTGGATGTTAAATAGTTATTAATTTACTTTTTCTTTTCATTCTAGAGGATAAGGGAAATTGTTTAAAAGGTAATGATTCGAACGTAACACTTTGTACTTGAAAGTATTTACCAGTAGGGTGTTGATTTTGTTAGGCTCAGAGTGTTATGATCACATATTAAAATAAAGGTTATTTAAAATGTCGTGATACGACAACAAATTTTTTTTAAATGTTGCTCTTATATTTGATATTATGCCTTGAGATATACAAATCGTGTGTTATATTTATTTACGTTAATTCATAATACGATAGTTTTCTGAAAACACCAAAATCACTATGTAAGCCTATATTACAGTCAACTTAAAGAAAGATGAACATTATCATCAATGTTGTAAAATGTATATAAGGAATAAAAACCATTATTATTTCAAAAAGTAATATTTTTTTAAACTTGTATTCAAACTATTTAACCCATATTTCGTACTTTCTTTTGCATTAGAAAACAGTCATTAGTTTAAGTTTCCTCCTTGTTCGGGTGTTATGAAACAGTCAAATTAAGACGGGTAGTTAATCACACTTTAACAAGTTATAATTATCTGCACTAAATACATCATCAGTGTGAAGCCAGTATCACTTGTGCCGGCCGATTAAACCGTTAATAGCCTATAATTTAGGGCGAAACAGAGGCCTTTTCCCCTCCCCTTTACAGTGTAACGTATTTTTAATGCTGTTTATAAATTGAATAAGCGATTAAAAGACGTGAACTTAATTGAATGATATTAAGTACATGTGAAGTGACTTTGAAAGTCGTCATGAGCTTAATGTCCGGAACTTCATAACCAAGTTCTGTGGAGACAACTTCACGTATATATTTACATTTTATGAAATACTGTTTTCGTTTTTAACTGTATCCAGTTAATGAGGTATGGTTCAAATATTTTGTATAAATTTATTATTTCGTTTAGAAGTGGCCATTTTTTAGACTTTGCATTATAAAGCTCATTGTGGGGGACAATGTACCTGAACTTCATGACCAACTAACTTCCTAAGGTCACGATAACTTCCTATGGTCCCACTAACTTCCTAACTTCCTAGTGTCCCACTAACTTCCTGAAGCCCACTAACTTCCTAAGGTCCCACTAACTACCTAGGGTCCCACTAACTTCCCAAGGTCCCACTAACTTCCTAGGCTCCTACTAACTTCCTAGGCTCCTACTAACTTCCTAAGGTCCCACTAAATTCCTAGAGTCCCACTAACTTCCTGAGGCCCACTAACTTCCTAAGGTCCCACTAACTTCCTGAGGCCCACTAACTTCCTAAGGTCCCACTAATTTCCTAAGGTTCCATTAACTTCCTAAGGTCCCACTAACTTCCTAGAGTCCCACTAACTTCCTGAGGCCCACTAACTTCCTAAGGTCCCACTAACTTCCTGAGGCCCACTAACTTCCTAAGGTCCTACTAATTTCCTAAGGTCCCATTAACTTCCTAAGGCCCCACTAACTTCCTAGAGTCCAACTAACTTCCTGAGGCCCACTAACTTCCTAAGGTCCCACTAACTTCCTAGGGTCCCACTAACTTGCTAAGGTCCCACTAACTTCCTAGGCTCCTACTAACTTCCTAAGGTCCCATTAACTTCCTAGGCTCCTACTAACTTCCTAAGGTTCCATTAACTTCCTAAGGTCCCACTAACTTCCTATGGTCCAACTAACTTCCTAGAGTCCCATTAACTGCCTAAGGTCCCACTAACTTCCTAATATCCCACTAATTTCCTAAGGTCCAACTAACTTCCTAGAGTCCCATTAACTGCCTAGAGTCCCACTAACTGCCAAAGGTCCCACTAACTTCCTAAGGCCCCACTAAATTCTTAAGGTCCCACTAATCCTCTTTAGAATTTCTTGACCATCAGCGCAATAATAACGTGTTTAAAGAGGAGACTGTCTCGATCCCCGTGTGTTTAATGAGGTACATTAAACAAAATTTACGATGTTGATCCAACACGATGAAATGTGGGAAACCTTGGTTTGGGGTGAATTCTGGTTATGAAAGCTTAAATTACAGTAAAGGGAACTTTATGTACTGACACCACTTCGCCCTATGAAAAGCCCCATATGTCATAATAGCTTGAGTATTTTATTAGTGTAGTAAAAGGTTTAAAAACAGTAAATTAATATTCAGTTATATTGTAGATATGTTTATTGATATAATTTTGTAAACAAATATTGCTTACATAAAGTCATATTTTGAAAGATAAAGAAATTAGGATTATTGGTATTTATATTTTAAAGTATTTTAACTTGTATTAGAAGCTATTGACGTTAATGAAAATACATTAATAAAATATCACTTATATATCGTGTAGTGAAAACATTCCATTGTTACGATGTAACGAAATACTATTTTATAAAATTTTACCCCAATACTGTTTTCCCTTTAGAGAGAGAGAGAGAGAGAGAGAGAGAGAGAGAGAGAGAGAGAGAGAGAGAGAGAGAGAGAGAGAGAGAGAGAGAGAGAGAGAGAGAGAGAGAGAGAGAGAGAGAGAGAGAGAGAGAGAGAGAGAGAACTATCACAGCTACCTTTCCGGGCATACTCACTCGTCCTGTAAAGTACTTCTGGGGATGTTGTCCCTTGTGGGGATATCCCCACAAGGGCAAGCGGCCTAAATCAAGTTTATATGTAATATACATATACTTTTAAGCATATTAGATCGAAAATAAAAATATTTTTAAATATCCCCTAAAATAGCTTTTGGGACGACAGCTTTAGTTTTGAAGAGAGACCACCAGGGCTGCGCTGAACGCAATACTCTCTCCTATAGAAGAGATTCGGGCTTTAGCCCTAAAGGTGACTTATGGGGCTCTTGAGTATGATTGGTCCATTCAAATTCGAGAGAAAAGAGCAAGTTGGTTAATGCCTTTGTGAGGAT